>VCRD01001901.1:68776-82897 GCA_006783055.1 Trinorchestia longiramus
GAGTGGTGATAGTAAGTGGCATGAGTGGTAATAGTAAGTGGCATGAGTGGTAATAGTATGTGGCATGAGTGGTAATAGTATGTGGCATGAGTAGTAATGGTAAGTGGCATGAGCAGTAATAGTAAGTGGTCTGAGTGGTGATAGTAAGTTGCAGGAGTGGTGATAGTAAGTGGCATGAGTGGTGATAGTAAGTGGCAGGAGTGGTAACGTCGAAAATACGTCGTTGAGTAGTTGACAAAGCGAAATAGAAGGAAAACACGCTGACGAAATAGGACTATTCAAGTTAGATCAATGAAAATAAAGCAAACATCCGCCCATGATGTCGAGCGCAAAAATAGCTAAAGAAAATTTTTACAACTAAAACAAAGATTAAACTTTGATAACTTCATGTGTCCTGTATGCACTTCCGTAGCGAATTACAGAAATTAAGACGTGGAATACGCTGTGTGACTGTAATGAATAGACGGAAATAGAACCATAGCCTTACAAAGTGAAACACAACATGAGTGTCGATGAAAATCAACAAACAGAGCAAACAATAGACAGCTAATAGATGAGTGCACACACGCATGGAAACGTCCAATGGGAACACGGCTCTTAATCTTGTAGACGACGAGGGCGTGCCCATTGAGTGGTAATTGGGCGTGTGGTGTTCTACACGACGGCCACACTCGTTACGTCCACACAAACTTCGTGCACCACGCAACATTCATGCAATAATGAGTGCACCCAAATAATTACCGCACTTATCTTAAGCGAAAACATATAAATGATCTAAGATTTTTGGATTCACACTTTCTTTCTATCCTGTTTTTTGCCTTTTCTGTTTAAATATTTTTCCGATAGAGTAAAATGATTATTACTCCGTACACAAATATTCAAAGCATTTTTTCCAGGATAATTTGTATATACACGCCGCACATTTAAACGCAGAAAAGTGACCGAAAAAAAACCAAACGATATCAGATTTATTTGATAAAACAGTTTGTACCATTATTTTCAATGATTCAGTTATTTTAAGGTACTGATATTGTTCAATGAATATGCGATTTGATGCTCATAACTAATGACCGAAAATGGTGAAATTTTGATGTGATCGTCTCACAGCTTGAGACTCTCACCAGTTAATGCATCACCAATAATTCCCTGTCATTTATTTATCCTATATTAGCAATTTTTTCATTTAGTCAACTCATTTACTCATCCCCCAGTAGCAATTCAACTACACATTCAACTCATCCATTCTACAGTAAAATAGTTTGACTAATGAGAAAGTGAAGAGACCACACCGAATCACTAGTCTGAAAAGAAGAAGAGTAGTTAGGCAGTTCAGTTTAGCAAGTTGGCAAGCCTTGAGAGCAAGCAGGTCTCTTCAAAGAATTTAGGTCGAAAAATACCTCTGTGTACGAAAGCAAGAATGTGAGCAGCGTAGTTGTGCACATTAGGAGCTATTTTTCAGCTGGTTATTTACATTTGCATGTACATAAACCAGTCGTCCTCTTAAATCTTGAAACGTAAGTTGCTTGGTCATGCGTACTTGTTTGCGTGACCGCGTATTATTTCTCAGAATACTTGGCAGATTCGAGGCGTGCACAGATGTGGGTCAAGTCAACACACAATTCATATAAATATTTGTGACCTGGTTATTGAAGTCATTACTTCATCAAATTGTATCGGTTCATTTTGGCTAAACATTTTCCTTGCGTACCAGACGTTCAATATTTCCTTACGAAATATTTAAGGTTATTAAACTTGTTACGCGTGTTGAGGCCATTGTTTGAAATTCGACTAATTGGAAATTTTCGTCTTACAGTGAAAAAATAACCAATGTTATATTAATAAAATTTCAATACATACTTTTAATTGGCACAACAAGATAAGAACAAAAGCAGGTGTTCATCTCCAGAAATACCGCATACCTGTTTCTAGATTGTTACGATAAACAAGATAGTAACAAGACTATAACAATAAATAGGATGGTAACAAGATTGTTAAAAAAACAGGATAGTAACATGATTGTTAAAATAAACAAGATAGTAAGAAGATTGTTACACTAAGGAGCAAGGCGCTTGAATAGCGGCACAAACACTAGCTTAAACAGAAGACCTATTAGGCCTTGCGTTGACAGCTTACACGTCGAGATGACCCATCAATAAACATGATATTATTGAACACGCCTCAAACACACTCAGTTTGTCCATGAATTAGACTCGCGTTGCTCTGAATGCACCACTTAGCTCACTGTGTGGTGACACTTGGGAGCATCATTAACAATATTTATTAGGCAGCACGCTAGGCACAGATCAGAGCTGAACGACACACGACTTGATGTAACTTGCAAGACCTTTCATCAAGCACATCTAGCGCTTCTACGAGCCTCTACCTCAAGTCGCACTACAGAGAACAGGGACAGTCGCTGGGAGCAGCATCACTAGTCTTAAGATGTTAGCGTTAAGAATGAAAACACAATCGCATGTACAGTGGGCTTACAGTATACTGCACTGTTATGTATCTGAATATAGTGAGTTTATTTATGTATTAAAGTACACCAAGATGCTGCTTGAGCACACACGTGCACGACGCTGGACAAGTGCACGACATCGCCTCCAAAACTTCAAAGCAAGAATGAGTGTGTTCGCGTCTGCTGCACGTGAAGGCTCCTAGTCCCAAAGGCTGTAAATATTAACATAATTCAACAGAATTAGAAAAGTTTCATCTTGCAGAACAATAGCGTTATAAGATTGTGGTGTGCAGCTCATAACTTCAGTGTAAATGTGCCACCCGGTCACAAGATCACCGTCCACTACTGCCTGTGCCTCCGCATTTCGGAGTTTGTTAATAGTAAGACGAATTCTAAGTTTGGCAAAAACGAACACAGTTGCTTGAGTATTTCTGTCCTGAATTATAGTGTGCATGCGACAAACCTGTAAAATGAACCTTGACTTTTTCAATAACAATGAATTATGTTCGTCCCTGTCAAATATTATCAGCAGGAGTACCAGTGAATTAATCTAACGTGTTTCAACGAATGATTAGAGTATAAAAATTGAATAATTCTCGTCTTTTTCAAAGAGTATCAATAAGATTAATATTTAATTATTTTCGTCAATTCTATATAATATCAACACAACTAAGATTGAATTACTTTATTCTCTTAAAAAATATTAATCAATACGGTTAATACTGAATTATTCTGGTTGCTACAGAAGAATATCAATCAAATTTTATGGGTTGTTTCGATCCAATAATCACTTAAATCAGTTCTAAACAGAGTGTTTTGCAGCACAGAAACAAGGAAGCATTTGTTGACATTGCAGTACGGAGAAGAGTGGGATCCTGGGCTGCAAAATTGACTTAAACTTGAGACTACTGAGTTCAAACGAAACACAATCATCGTCTCAAGACTCACGGTTACAAGTCAAGCACATCCTCACTACCGCTCATAAACATGGATCACTTGCGTGAGAATGCATGTTCAAAATTAAAGAACAGCCAGTGCCTCGATTCAACATGAGTAGATTCATTTTAAAAAGATGGCTGTTATAAGTTGAATATGACTAAAGTGCTTTGATCTATCAGTGCAGGGCAAATGGCGGCAGCCTCGAGTGCTTCCTTTATTAGTCACACACTCAAGCACGGACGCTCACTGGTGTCCATGTCACGTCAGACAAGCACGACTTCGAGCTTACTGCAGTGAGCTAATGTGCAGTCTTCAGTGCTTGTTTCATGCAATGCAGTTCAGTGTTGTCAACAGTACATTAAACAGACT
The DNA here is from genome assembly GCA_006783055.1 of Trinorchestia longiramus. Taxonomy (NCBI): domain Eukaryota; kingdom Metazoa; phylum Arthropoda; class Malacostraca; order Amphipoda; family Talitridae; genus Trinorchestia; species Trinorchestia longiramus. The sequence continues at coordinate 72,546 of VCRD01001901.1, forward strand.
TCATGTAACGCAGATCAGTGTTGTCTACAATACATTAAACAGACTTTATGTAACGCAGATTAGATCTGTCTACAATACTTTAAACAGACCCTCATTGCACAAGTAAAAAGTGATAAATTTCTCAAATAAAGTTAAATAAAAATTGCTTAGACCCGCTGGTGAGACGAGGCGTTGCAGTAGTGACTGTATTATTCTATAGCGCAATTGATAAACAATAATTAACGGCTCACTAAACAAACACCTCGTCTCGTATGTGTAGTAAACATTAATAAGGACCACACTCAATGCAAAGACATGAAGGACAGGCAGGCTACAAAATTGGGTAACTTTGCAATAAATTACACCCCCAATAAGTTTGCACAGCCACAGCAGTCGAAAAACAGACTCTCCAGCGCTGTTAGACGTGTCAGTTAAAAGTGTTTTTTAATGAAAACTATCTGCCTAGATCAGTGGTTCCTTAAAGGTGGACTATTTGCTCAGACCAAACCTCTTTATTGTTTCAAGATAATGAAAATTATAAAAATAGAATTAAACGCAATAGAAATAACGTCCTCTTTTTACTGTAAGAAAATACATACATATGTACATACGACGAATAGGCATTCACTCTTTTCTGAAAAGTGCAGAATTATGAGCTTTAGGTTACAAAACATCCAGGTTACACTTCAGAATGAAGAATCAAGCTTTATATTCAACAGTCTTGTGAAGGTACTGTTTATGAACATAATCGTATAACGATTTAAACCAAAACTAAGACCTGAATTTATTCAAGAAGCTAATCCCAACTCGTCGTCATAGAAGCCCTTATCTAATTTGAGTAAACCAGAGAGCGCAGACTGCAGTTGAACATCTTGAGAACAAGATATAGAGTGACAGAATCCTTCAGGCAGAGATTTATATTGAAACTAATTAGAACATAGAGCCTCTTTGCATATAAAGAAGACTCAGTGGACTACCTCATTAAACAAATACATTGCAGTCCAGTCCCCCAAGCTTGGGTGTCTCACACAGGTAGCGCGAGACACTGACGCTGCACAATCTCGTCTCGGTGCAGAGGTGCTGACAGGGGCAATTAAAAGGCCGTCATTAAGATTTACTTAATGCACCTACTTGAAATCCCTAACTCAAACCACATTCACATCAAACCAGCATGTGAAGGTTGATGTCTTTAAAGCACGCATCAGAGGCAGTAAATTACTTTTATTATTATTATTATGTTCGTGGTTTAACCACCACCGCCACAATAGAAGTCATCAAATACTAGACTGTAACTCAGTAACGCATGTTCCATGCATGCCAGTGTAGTGACATGCAGCACCAACAAGCACATGACACGCGCACAAGATAGCTCACCAGAGCGTGATAAAATGACACATCAGGTTGTTGAGGAAGCGTGAAATATTTCCTCAACTCGACATTAAGACTTCACAATTCTACACAAATGATCAGCCGCTCGCAGTGCCCGGTCTAGATAGAACGCAGCGAAGTAGTGAAAATGTGGTCAAGCAGATGCATGCATGCAGCTGAAACTATCATCTATGAAATGCCAACTCAGATACACAGTTTTCAATGAGAGTTGTTAAATAAGTGTTTTAACATTCTAATGTGGTGATCAATTATTGTGCGTATAAATACCGTTGGTAGAAATCTTACAATCTGTGCTCGTGCAAACCAAGCTGCATAAGCACGTGCGCTTTATTTGCAAACAGAGGTTTGGTAAAATAATACCAGCACATTTGCCTTGTGTATATTACACAGATTTTCTATCTTGGTATCCTTAGCTAGACCAAACGAATATGTCCGCTCATGTGATATGTTTACCTGTTTACTCTCTAATTGATTACATCAAGATCTGAATTTTCCACAGGTAGAATAATTAGAGTACTAGCACTTGAGTACTCGAGTGCTTACGTGTTCAAGTACTTGAATAGCTGAGTGCTGGAGTACTTGAATACCTGAGTGCTGGAGTACTTGAATACCTGAGTGCTGCAGTACTTGAATACCTGAGTGCTGGAGTACTTGAACAGCTGAGTGCTGGAGTACTTGAATACCTGAGTGCTGCAGTACTTGAATACCTGAGTGCTGGAATACTTGAATGCCTGAGTGCTGGAGTACTTGAATACCTGAGTGCTGCAGTACTTGAATGCCTGAGTGCTGGAATACTTGAATGCCTGAGTGCTGGAATACTTGAATGCCTGAGTGCTGGAGTACTTGTGCGGAGCTAGTGTGGCAGAACACCTCCGGATCCTGAGCGGTTCGTGGTCGTGCTGCGAACGTTGTGGTTATAAGGAGGGAAGTCCGTTGCTTGTTCCGGTGGTGATCTTATAGAATGGCGGAGTTTCTGCAGCCCAAAGGCAGAAATGTAGCTGTTCACGTTAGGAAGTCTGTTATATATGTAACTGTCACTATCTTGCTCCTGCAGCGCCGTATGAACCCTATCTCCCGTGGGCGAGTTCAGGCCATTCGAATTCTAGATGTGCACCATAAGTATCCAAACAAGGTAAATTGTTTATGCTCTATTAGAGTATACATCTTTGCATATATGGATACACATATTTATTATTTACATATGTACGTATGCACATATACAGACTTGTGGCTGTCCGATCAAGTTTCTGATGGTATAAAATCTACTAACATGTATTCCTTCGATAATTGAGATTCATCTGCAATCATACTGTACGATACAGTTCTGACTCGATCGCTTTACAAACTCTGGTGCTATATCTATAGAAAAATAAGCAGCCGAACAATACAAAAACGATGAATTGCCAGCAAGGATTCAATGCAGCTTCTATGTCTTTCATGAATCACGCAGAGATCATGAAAAGATGTTCTCGTAAGTAAGGTGCATAACACGGAGATCATGATCGTGACGAGGTCCACTCTAAACCCACAACCACACGAAGCGTCACATCAGCCAACATGTGCGGGCACTGTCATTACAGGAACTGATGTCTACTCTCCTAACACAGGCTGTGTAATAAACTGCGCTCCTAAAACAGACTTTGTGAACACGAGTGCTCACTTGACGACGAGGTTTTCGGCGCGTCAAGACGACTTGTGCATTTGTCAACACGAACCAACCAGCGCTCGCTGACATGAACACACCACTTTGGAGGCGGTGTATCGGCAACGCCCTGGACAATACGTGATCAAGTAGGGCAAGTGAACACGTAGGGCACGTGAAAACGTGGGCAACTGAACACGTAGGGCACGTGAACAAGTAGGGCACGTTTGGTCGAAGTCCGAACGTGTGATTTACGACACCAGGAGACAAGGAGTGTTGGGTCCAGTAGGTGATAAAGCCCATGTGCGGGTGCGCAGTTTACGACCCTGGCCACATATTCAGTTGATGAGAGGTGCGAGGTGCGGGCGTGGTCAATTTCAGGCGAGGGAATAACATGGTCAAGCATCTCACACAGAGAGAAATAACACACATGCATGACTCATAGGTATGACATACATGCATGACTAATAAGTATGTCATACATGTATGGCACATGGGCATGGCACATACAGGTATGATTTTTCATGTATAACTCATATCTATGACACACACGGGTATGACATACATGTATGATTCATATCTATAATATGACGCACACATGCATGACATACACGTCGTGGCTGGCAGTGGCAGGCTTGAAGCAGGAAATCGGACACCTCTGGTGGTGTTCTGCATGCACCTGCACACACACACATACACACACACAGACAGAAGGCTTGCAGTGTTTACTCGTGACAAGCAGGGATGGCAAGCAGAGCAGGTAGTAGTGGCAGGCGTATCAGTACTCCGATAAACACGAGATATTTCTAGCAAGCACGGCGGCCCAGCACTGCATCCCTCCCCGCACCACTTACTCTCTTCAGACTTGATCCTTCAATGCATGAGGTATACGAGGCATGAGATACCATTACTAATTTATTCCACAAGCCCGTTTTTCCGCGCTATTGGCCCAGCCTTACCTGGTCTACGTGTACGGATCCGGATGTATTGTACCGTAGATGCAATAAAGTTTCCCGTAGATGTCACTGCAGTACCACGCACTGTGGTACTGCAGGTACTGCACTGTGGTACTGCAGGTACCGCACTGTGGTACTGTAGGTACTGCACTGTGGTACTGTAGGTGCCGTACTGTGGTACTGTAGGTACCGCACTGTGGTACTGCAGGTACCGCACTGTGGTACTGCAGGTACCGCACTGTGGTACTGCAGGTACCGCACTGTGTTACTGCAAGTACCACACTGTGTTATGTAGGTACTGCACTGTGGTACTGCAGGTACCGCACTGTGGTACTGTAGGTACTGCACTGTGGTACTGTAGGTACCGCACTGTGGTACTGCAGATCAGGACGTTCAGGAAGCGCCGTTATTATTACAGAGATTTGCTAAATAAACTCGTTACGTGTTCAAAAAATATTACTTATTTCCTGCAAATTATAAAAAATCGCAAAATTTCCAAAAAATGTATCTGTAGAAGTATCAATACGACACTGGTATTTCAGATGAAATATTAGGCTTAAGATAAGGCCTCACCACGCTGATCGTCCACGTGCCCACCTTGCACAATAGTTCGGTCGTTTTGTAAAGATTTCTGCATTTGTGTTACGCGGCACAATACCTCTGAGAAGCTACGCGATAAATGTGAACTTAGAACCAAATAATAAAAGAATACAGAAAATACCTAAGAACTATTATCCTCAGCAAGTGACGTCACCGGACACGAAGCTACGGCTATTTCAGCAGTAGCAACTCAAGGAAAACGAGGGAGGATACGAAAAAGTAGATTGGTCGGTCGGTGCACGGTGCAGCAGGAAAGATGTGAAGGAGAGTTTGGCACAGGGGGTGCCAGATGATACGAGGTCAAGCGGAAAGAGGTTGAGTTATGCAGCCTTTTTCGTCTTTTCAGACGGTCTTTTAACAACACGAACTTAGGAAAGAGGTAGTAGGAAGGGAAAAATTGTTGCGAGCAATTTCAACAGAAGCAATGAGGAGAAAAGGCAGTATGCGAAAAAAATTTATCCGTTCGGGGCATAAGGTTACTCTTCAACAGTCGGTAACATGGTATCTATGATACTATTTGCTTGCCACGAGACTACTTCATAATTTCCATCAATGCGAAATCTGATACTCATGTACGATTAGTTCATGCAATTTGTTTAAATAATGAAATCACTGGCCATATTACCCAGCTACAGAGCAGCAAAGGAAGAGAAGATTTCATCTCATTTAGTTTCAGTGTTTATGGAGTAACCCTAGACAGAGCTGGTCGTAAACGCATCAGGGGTCTGGCAGGGTTAGTTAGTCCACAACCGCACAGGGGGCTTAAGACGATCAGGGTGCTGACATGTTGCCGCTACACAAGATATCCTCGTGATACATTAGGGAACGAACAGATCGAGTGAAGCATGTTAATATTGAAATACCCCAAAATATGATGGTGCAGTTCTAGAAGCATCTTCAAGAACATGGTGCTTTGACATCTCGGGTGAAATGGCATAGCCCGAGATTTATGAAGGTTTGAGTACTGTTGAACATAAGCGCAAGATCTCAAATTTCGAAGACGGCATACACGCACACGTGTATCAAATCCAATCCTAAAAAGTACTCCAACAAAATACAGCCTGCTACAAATTGGTAATCCTCAGGGTTCCATTCACGACTCACTTCTGTTTCTCATCTTTAAAGTCTCATAAAAATATTTAATACAATAAAACAAACCATTAACGGTTTTTTGCCAAATAAAGCTCACTTCTGTTTCCTATATTTAAATTCACATAAAAATATTCAATGCATTAAATGGACCTTAAAGAAGTCTTCACTGAATAAAGCCCACTTCTGTTTCCCATACTCAAATTTGTGGTACAAACATTTAGCCCAGTTATACAGAACCTCTATGGTTCCCTGCCGAATACAACACATGCTTGATAAAGAAACTAAACTGCCTAGGATTCATGATTTAATCTCTTAATAGTATTAACGTTTTGCAACTACTGAAGCATAGTGTGGGGAGTTGTCTCTAAAAGTGGATATACATCGCCGCTCAAGTTGCTGGCCGGGGAAATTCATCAAATACAATTTTCATTCTGCAAACAAACACAGATTCTGGTGCAGCAATAATTTTTCATTTAATGCAGCTTAATATGTAGTTTCTCCTCTCAACCACCCCTCAAAAAATGCAAAGCAGTAAAAAATATTTTTACTGCTTTGAATACAAAAAGCAAAATCGTCCAAGTTAAATACCGTTCTTTGGGCACTAAAAACTGCAATGATAAATACAATACATACTATCACAACAAACGAAGAGTATGTACTTATATAAGACATACAATAATTTATATTTATAAGAAAGTGCACGTACCAAGTGTGAGTTGGAGGTTGTCGTCCACAAAACTTTGCATCACCCTGAGCATGTGATCTGTTTCTTTTGTGACCGCTACCTTATTTAACCGTTAATATATTAATAGGATTTTATTTGTAAAGTGAACAATTGAAACAGTCATCATTTTTTCATTTTGTTTTCATATTATTCATAATATTATGGGATCTCCTTTCGTTTTCTGTATCAATTTTTTGCCTTTTTTATCATTATTATTCTTGTGTTTTCCTCAAATTTAAGATATTCTTACATTTTAGAAGAGATGATTATTTTGATGTGGTACTCATTTCAACTATTTCTATCATCCTCATTAAAATTCCACAACTAAGAACCTAATAAAAACAAGGTTTCCAGGTTTTGTATAATGCTGTTCCCCGATTTGCAAAATGAGTTCATTTAATTCAAGTAATTCATACTGGCACAAGTAGGTGGTCGCACATGTTGAACTCATTACAATACGTGATCATGAATTTTCACGCTTTTTTTACACCCTGTACACTTTGCTTTATTTAAACTGAGGTAGCTCAATAATAGTAACAAAGTTTATTTCGCTTTTCGCCTTGTACTCTTAAGCTATGTTTAATTTGTGAAAACCCAATGAAAAGGACACCTTCTCATTGAAACAATAACTCAAGTGACAGTTATCTCTCAGTCACATTTGTTTCATTTAAATACTAAGTTTTTTCTTTAGAAATATCTTCCGTGCATAAAAACCATCACCATTTAGGTGCATAGAAATAAGGAAATCAATCACCCGTTTTAATGAAATCATGACATCATCCTTAAACGAAAGAAAAAGGTTCATAGGTTAAGCACGAATTAAGTATTTCAATTTGGCAACTTATTAAAATGCAAACCAAAAATCGTAAAAACTCTAAAACACGTCTTGAAATCATGCAGTTCTATGCAAGCAAAAAAGTATGAAGGTGAGACTAATCATGTCAGGTCACGATTTTAGCAATAATCTGTAGGCTGAATTGGGATAAGGCAGAGTCTTTCTCCAATTCCCTCACGACGCTCATCACATCGAACCATTGCCTCGACTACAAACGCATTCGCAGCGGCGACCACTCAGTGAAATGTTACTTCGCTCTCTTTACGTTAGGTTAGATTGGGTTAGGTTAGGTTAGATTGGATTAAGTCAGGTGGGATTGGATTAGGCTAGATTAGGTTAGATTGGATTAGGTTAGATTTGGTTAGATTGGTGTAATAAACTGAATAAAACTGACGTAACGTTACGTTGCTTTCCCGAGTGCTGTGGTCGTCGTGAGGGTCAGGCGTATAAGATTTCCAGTACAGTTTTGGGAATTTGTACAGACCAAGAATACAAGACATTTGAAGTCTTCACAGAACAAAACTACACAACATAAGTCATGAAATAACTCTAAAATAATACGACTGTTTTTTAATAATATATTGCACCAAAAGCGTGTAAGATCTGTATAATACTCTGGCGGTTTAATTTAAACAAAATACTACCTGACTCCAATACTGAATATGATTTCAGTGAAGAGCACATGGAAAACTAGTCACAACGAGCCTCTGAACTTCAACCTCGGCATTCTTCTGCAGTTCTTATCTAATAATGAAAAATGAGTCGCTGCCCACCACTGCATCCTGCCGCACCTACCCCAGCTCATACACCTCTTATTAAGACCGAGTATCAGGCAGACCTGTGATGCGGCCTGACAACACGTACGGCAAGCCTACTCAGGCTCAACTTGCAGGTAGGAGACCTGCCAATGAAGGGTAGATCAAACGTGATCTCACACAGCATGGTGCAGTCAACATACAATGTTAAAACTTGTACTCGTGCGTGAGTACATCTCAGGAGATGCGTAAAAAAGTGTAGCAGTAATATAGAGTTACACGATAAACCATCTCTAACCAAATATTATTATGCTTTATTATAGTGTAATTTAAACTCAGATCGTCTCTCGAAAAGTTAGAGTTTTGGGAAGACTTCGGAAGTGCGCAGAGGCTTTATAGGGTAAATGAAGTCAGACAACCCCTGCAGAATGATGTCAGCCTTTTTACTCGGAAATGCATTACATGAAATAAAGAAATTAAACATTGCAGTGCCGAATTTCTCCAATAGTGGAAGCATAAAACTATACTCAGACTCTATTTCTCAATGATTATACTTTCAAATTCATGATAAAATTGTTAATCCCACAAAGCACTCGCAAAACAATGTACACAGCACCTGTCAAACTAACTAATACAATTTTAAAATTCCTGCACGGTCTTTTGCTTCATCTTTTACTTCGAGAACTCTGTGTCCAGCGTCATCTTTCCCTTTACTTCAGAAACATGCAGAGTTCCATTATCATCGACGAGAACGCTGTCCATTGAGCACAAACTTGCCGTTACGACAGGGTGATAACAAGTTGACTCAGAGCTCGCGGCTATGTTGACATGACACAGACGCACATTTCTTGCCGAGCTGAGAGCGGGGCAGTTCCGCTCGACAACCTGGACCTCCCAACATCCCAGTACTCAAACAAAGCACTCGACGGCACGTCACTTCATCGCGGTTGTAACACGACATAAGGAAACAAAAATACACCTACTGGAATGGCTTCTAGTTCACGTATCGTGACGAGAGTTTTATGCAGCTTGTACGATGACAAATGTTTGGGTTCGTGTTTCATGCATTCTTAGTCGAACTAAGAAACTAGACAACACAACCCATAGCTCGATCCAAAGCCTGATTACTTTGTTGGCAGTTGTTGCCCTGCATAACCTACGGCTCATTCCAAAGCCTGGCATGCATAAACACCCATTGTGAATGCAAGAATGAGAAAGGTTCGTCAATGAGTGTTTGCTTTGCGCAGAACCTTGAGCGTATCTCGTTACCAGAACTGTCGTTGCTGCAGCTCAAAAAGTGCAACTTCCCACTAGCAGCCCTGGAGTAACAAGAACAACAACATCAAAACATTAAGGCAGCGAGTTAAAAATGCACAAGGGGAATGCAGTATTAAATTCTTTGGCATATCCGTAATCTGAAAACAAGACGTGAACAACAACGCAACAACTTCTCTCCTTATCGAACATCGGTGCACACAAAAAGGTGTTCCATGAGACGCAAGGAGACACAACATTTTCTTACATATGAATCTGAGGCCCGTATGGCAATTAATGGAAGGCAGCGTACGTCCGACAATTTCTTAATCGCACTACAAGGCTCGGACACCTCATGTGACGGCTTCAATAGTCGGTCTCTGGCACACGTGAGATCGTGTTACCTGCGCGTGTGTGGACTCAGTGGCACATGAGCTGCTTAGTGTGACGGTACATGCGAAATCCATTTGACTTTTGTGCTAAAGCAACATATCACCTCTCCCACGCACACGATAACTAGCATACGTATGCTAATTTAAGTCAGAACGATGGCGTCGCTCTTCTTCCATCACACTAATGAAGGCTTGAAAAAATATTCACCTTTTTTTACTTGAAGAGCAGTTGCTACACGACATTAATACTACTAAAAATACGCCGAAAAATGTCTTATTCATTTGTTGATCTCAAATTCAAAACACGGGTGGATAGAACTGCAAAATATGGAACGTTCTTATCACAACTGATACGAGGTGATGGTGGACGCTACATTGTCTAGTATATCAAGCATTTCTCCGCCATTTTTACTGCACTTTTTTAGCTTAAAGCTCTACGAACCCAACCTAAATCGCAGTCATTAACTTAATAACGACAATATAATTTAATTAACTCTTGCTCTAAAAAAGTAATAGAGGAACGAAAGACCTAGCGTTACGCAGTCATTATTTCTCCTGATTGAGCTAAAGTGGAGTTGCTGACGGATGTTCATACTGCAGACCTTGATTTCTCCACACTGGTGAGCCACCGTACTCCCATGCTCCACAGCCTCCCCATGCTCCACAGCCTCCCCATGCTCCACAACCTCCCCATACTCCACAGCCTCCCCATGCTCCATAGCCTCCCCATACTC
>VCRD01001901.1:91361-108976 GCA_006783055.1 Trinorchestia longiramus
ACAGCCCCACACATCCCCGCCACATCACTGCAGTGACAGCCCCACACATCCCCGCTACATCACTGCAGTGATGGGGTAGCAGATGTGGTGCAGGGCTTCATGCACACAATCCTGCCCGTCTCACCACAACATCACACAGAACAAGGCTAAACCATCACGATTGTTACCAATAACAAGCATGAAACTCAGCGATTGTCACCAATTAACTCCAGACAAATCATAATTATCTCCAATAACATACATTAAAATTAAAATTGTCCTCAATAACCAATCCAGAAATCACAATTGTCACCAATAACAAGCATAAAAATCACAATTGTCACCAATAACAAGCATAAAAATCACAATTGTCACTAATAACAGATCTAAAAATCACAATTGTCACCAATAACAAGTCTAGAAATTACAATCGTCACTACACACTGCACAAAAAATCTTGCATTTTAAAAGCTCACCACAGCCACAACCACACAACCGCTGCGTCTACATCAGCAGTAGGAGGGGGTGGGCACACTGCGAGCGATGTGCTCTGTGTATAACAATAATAAATTCATTTTTTTTAGCATGACTACGTTAATGGGAGCCGGACAGTAAGCGGTGGTGGGCGTAGAGATAAGTAGAACTCTTAATTGTCGGTGTCCCCACCACGGCGCCACACTCTACATCTGCCACATCTAAACAATGCACGTACTTATACATGTATGTGTACACCACACATCTACGTGTATGCACGCCTGTACGTTGGCCACAGTCATACGCGCACACACATACGGCAGATGTACGTAAATGCACGGCATTAGATACGGCTGCAGTCATACGCGTGTGTACGCATGACAGATGCAAAGAATGTAGCAGTTATAGACACAAACACACAGCACATCTACGCACGTCTCTCGAATGACTACAATTACTCTACAGGAAATACTACGAGATAAACCGTCTGAGAAAAGTGTAGAGTGGGAATGTATGTGTACTGTGCAGTCATTGCACGTAGACTGTACACACACTGCGGACTGTACATGTACAGGCACATTCCAGACTGTCACACTCCAGACTGTACATGTACAGTCACACTCCAGACTGTACATGTACAGTCACACTCCAGACTGTACATGTACAGTCACACTCCAGACTGTACATGTACAGTCACACTCCAGACTGTACATGTACAGTCACACTCCAGACTGTACATGTACAGACACTCCAGACTGTACATGTACACTCACTCCAGACTGTACATGTACAGTCACACTCCAGACTGTACATGTACAGTCACACTCCAGACTGCACATGTACAGTCACTCCAGACTGTACATGTACAGATCATTGTGTCAGGCGTAGTCCCTTCACTGAGGTTATGATGACGTCATTAGCTCACTAGTGGTGAAAACGTATGTTGGAAGTGTGACCTCACAGTTCAGAGCATGTTGGAAGTGTGACCTCACAGTTCAGAGCATGTTGGAGGAGTGAACTCACAGTTCAGAGCATGTTGGAGGTGTGACCTCACAGTTCAGAGCATGTTGGAGGTGTGACCTCACAGTTCAGAGCATGTTGGAGGTGTGACCTCACAGTTCAGAGTATGTTGGAGGTGTGACCTCACAGTTCAGAGCATGTTGGAGGTGTGACCTCACAGTCATAAACGCAGCGTGTATAAACTTCAGCATGTAAGATCACGTACAGTCGTACTTACTTTCAGTACATGTACTCAAAATAACGTGTATAGAATAGAATAAGGCAATAGGAACGAGCCGTTTGGCCCATTCTTGGTTCAATACCGAAGTCCCATGCCGTCGCAATACCGAAGTCCCATGCCGTCGACGGTACTCGTCACTGCTGTCTGTACATGTACTCAAAATAATGTGTACTCGTCACTGATGTCTGTACATGTACTCAAAATAACGTGTACTCGTCACTGCTTTTACTAATTCTATTGAAAGTAATGAGCGATCGTCCCTGCTCTCGATACATATATTTTTAAAATATTAAAAAACAATGTGCATTCGTTTTGCGTTCAACACTTGTACTTGAGCTGTGGAAAATTTATTTGCTACCATTCAAGTGATGAAGGCAAAGGAAATAGGTGCTGGGAAATAGAGCAAACATCACTGGAACGATGCACTTCAAAAGATACAAGACGAGGTATCACAGGAGACTGCAAATAACATTAAAACATTTCCATCACACCCAGCTGCACACATTTCTCCTCATCACTTGCCCATCATAAAACATAAGAAATCTTTGCGGTACACATAGGCTCATAAAACCCAAATTCATCCCCCACATTTATAAGAATATTAATGATACTCATGAGCCTGTTAAACATGCCTTTGTCACTAATGTTTAAGAAGATATTTATGATCATTATCACCTAATAAATCTTTCATTGGTGTATTTGATCATGTTTCCTAAGAAGCCGCTAATAAACCTGGAAATGAACATAAAGCCTTGAGCTGCTTGTAACTCTCGGTATCCCTACCAGCCATCGTGCTCACAGCTCTGTCAACTGTGCGTACTGTCATCACTACGGTAGTGAGAGCAGCCGTTCCTAAACCATGAATTAAATAGTAATACATATATTATATATATGTTATAAAAATGTATACAAACTATAAATAATTGTAATGTCACTCTTGATACAGATGCATTTCATTTTTTAAATTTAGCAGAATCTACAGCCATTATGTTGTGGTTTTGTTTACGCCTGTTTTCAAACTGACATGTATTCTAGTCGAGGCACTGTTGACAATGTGAAGCAATGCAAACGCAAATTTCACGAAACATTTAGCTTGGTATTTGTGTGCATTCGCTTTCAATAGCCGTTCTCAATTCAGCGACTGTTGCAAGGTTTGCAGCGTAGACTTTCTCGTTTAAATATCCCCTTGAAAAAGCCTGATGGTGTGAGGTCTGGAGAACACGGAGGATGTTCTACGAAACTAGTTCATCCTGTTTCCTTGTTTAGCAAGATCTCATCAAGGTATGAGAACGTCGTTATAAAAACCAACGTCAGTTTGAAAAAGGGCGTAGACAAAACGATGAAATGATACATGCAGATTCTATTGAATTGTTCGCATCATTGTGGAATTCATTTCATCTTTAGTTTATACATAAATAAATATTGATATAAATAGGATAGGCATATATCCCTTACTTTATGGGAGCATGATATATCGACAAAAAATAAACCCTAAATCTAAATTCTGCCCTAGGTACCTTATAAACTCCTAAACCAAAGTGAGCAAAATTTCCAGGCTATAAAAATATCGGTCTAAACTTCAATTTTATTCAATATAACCGTCCTCCGCAGCGATGATGGCTTCGAGACGGCACCTGAAGGTTTTGCGGGTCTTGACTACGTATTCCGTGTTCATGGTCATCCACTCCCGGTCAACGGATGCTTAAAGGGTGGTGATGTTTGGGTGGCGAACGCGACAGGCCTTGGCCTCAAAGAGCGGGCCTCAATGTTTCTCACTGTCCAAGTCTTCTCATCTGAGAGAATGATCACCCGACCAGGTGGAGCATACTTGAGATCATTCATGAGCCTCTAGCAACATTCAAAACGCTTGGCGCGTATGGCTGGCGTGAGCTGCGGCCTCTCTACAATGACAAGGGACTTGCTTCCCAACTTTGCAACTGCTCGTCCATTTGTGGCCGCTCTAACCCCGACGCTATGAATGGACGTCAAGGGACTGCTTTGAATGGCATCTAGCAAGCTATCTTGATCTACCACGCTCTTTCGACTACTGTCAGCACGGCTGATGGCGTAGACCAGGGGTTCCCAACCCTTTTTTCGCCCTGCACTCCTAAAGAAATTTCATTCGAACCTCACACCTCCTGAAATTTATATTTTGCTCACGGATAAATTATGCGGATTCCGAATAATATTTTATTAAGGAAAGATTTTTACTTTATCCCACTATATAATAATACCCAACTGGTTGCTTGCTTGCTTGCTTGGTCCGTCTCTCTGTCACGCTCTTAAGGATTTAGATAGAAGGAAATTCGTCTATGAATAACAAGATGAGATACCATGACATTTCATCCCAAAATTACGATGGCAAATACAGTTTCTGGAACATATATTCGAAAGTCAAAATACTATATTAGAGCTTTTGATTCTGTCGTACATAAGCTATTTTGCATATTTTTTCAGCTGAATTTCTTCGTAGTAGTTGAAATTTCGCGCGGAGTAGAGGCCAAATATTCGGAGTACAGGTCCCTGGTTTAATAATACACAGTTTGTTGCTTGCTTGCTTGCTTGCTTGGTCCGTCTCTGTGTCACGCTTTTAAGGATTTAGATAAGAGGAAATTCGGTAGGGTATACATGTATTGTAAGTATTGTATTGTGGATACCAAAGACACAGTCTTCAGTGTGAAAACTTCTTCAGTATGGAAACTACTTCACAAAGCCCGCATCCACTCGCAAATAAAATGAAATAATTCTGTCAAAAACACGTGAACTTTCATGTGTGGGTAAACTAGTTCTTTAATATTATTTGTAAAGGAAATTACAAATGTAGCCCTGAAACATATAATAAGTTGACATTGGAATAAACCTTAAAAAATTAATCTCTTACTTGAAATGGAACAAACAAGTAAGTAGTAGAAAATAGTACTAAATACGACAAGGACTAGTTCTCAAATGCTTGGAAAATTCCACTTTTTCAAATACAACAAAAATTATCATGCAGTGAGGAACAGCTGACGCCTGAACTTGTTTCATCCCGGTAACAAACATGTTCAGTTTCGGTTTTAAACTTTAGGAACTACTGAACACGTTAAATGTATGGTAGGATTGAATCTTTTCTGCTATGTATGTGAGGGTCACTAAATAACGATACGTAATTCTAAAATGAAAACAAAGTTAGTCCATTGCAAAAGAAAATAAAAATGCCAACATACAGCCAATATCCAATTATTTACCTGGACTTTTTTCGCACCCCCCTGGAATATCGTCTCGCACCCTCAGGGGGTGCGAATACCCCAGAATGGGAACCCCTGGTGTAGACGGTTGTACGAGACACCCCGCCCAGATTTGCGACTTCACTCACTTTGATTCCCGCACGAAGAAGTGCAGACACCTCCGCTCGTTTATCTCGCTGGGAAGCCGTTTTATAGTAAACAACAGTAATAAAACTTTATCTTCAAGGTCAAATTAACAGGCTTTCAGATGATATGCAGCAAGGCAGGATAGGAGTTGCCAAACAATTAAGATTTTTGATTAAAGGTGTGTTCCGTTTTTTTCGGTCCACGCGGTAAATCGATGTAACGGATAGAAAAGTACATCTTCATTATTTATGTATCCTCACTTCAGAATGGAGATAGTGTAATTATTTCCTATATCAGGCTAACTATCTAAAAGGGAAATACATTTTTTTCATCCTAAATGCTCGTTTTTTTCAAACGTCCCGTGTATTACGTCCACTTTTTAAAAAACTAAACCTATTGTCGCTAGAAGACAAAATGCTGTAAATATTGTTCAGTTAGAACGTTCCACCTCTACCTTGACTTAGACAGGAAAAAGCTAGTACAACACATACTACACGTCCTACTTAAAATAAGCTCAAAAAAGTTACTCACCGCAGTTGATGAGGCCGCGCAGACAATGAACGAAAGCTTCTTTTTACACGCTTTGTTAAAAAGTTTTTGCACCTAGCGTCTGCTCAGGTCTTCCTTAATAACCTTCACACACAAACAGGTGTAATCTTGCATCAGGTGCCACACCAGGCTTGTCACTGTACACCAGGTGATTTCCTTCTTCCTAGCCACATTAACGTCTGTTAATCATGAGCAACTTCAATACAATTTGAATTAATTTACAAATCAGTAGTTTGGATCAAATTTGTCTCGTTTCAAGAGAATGGAACGACTGAAGTGTCAGCGATGCTGTGAGTTCAGAGAGCACGCATTGAAATGTGTACTCCTCAATGATGTGCGCTCCGTCTTCAGTTAGCATCCATTAAGCTCTATTTGTGTTGTTTCGTGCGCTAGTGGTATGATAAATGTAGAACTTAACATTAGATAGTTTTATTAGGTAAGCACAAGATGTTAATACTAGACAATGTGTGGACAGTTCGGTCTAGTCCTTATCCTCCAGACGATGATGATATAAGACATCACTGCCACGTGCCAGGTGCTCTTCAGTGTGTACACTCAGTAGCAAACACTTCGATTTAGTACGAATTTGAAGCCATCATTTCAATTGTTCTCATTATTGTCGCTATCTATGAAAATAAACAAACATAAATTAACAAACAATGAACAAATGCATTCATTGAAGCAACTCACACGAGCAATTAAGGTCAATAACTAGCAGAGGATGAATTTTCGACTTTTTTAACAATTGACACGACAAATCAAAATTTATGGTGGCAGTAATTAAAAACGTTGAATTGCTTATTCAGAAAAATACGACAGCTGAACTCTCGCGCCAAGTTCTTGCGTTGCAAAATGATTTCCATATAAGTTTAGACGGCACAGCACGGGACTAGGGCAGCAACCCAAGGACCAAACAGCTCGTTCCTGTTGTCATATTCTGTTGTAAAGTTTAATTATGACTACACCATGTGCATCTCCGCCATGCTTGCCATGTCTTCCAGAACCGGGCAGATGGTGAACACGGCTGGGCAGTGGGAACACTTTCTGCTTCCGTAAAAGATTTAGTTTAGCCATCTATAATTCTCGTAGACACGTAATTTAGGGGAATTCATTGAGAAATTGATCAATTATCTATAAATGCCTTATGATAAGAAAATTTGAATGAAACGGAAGTGAGTGCAAAACAAGTATTACCTAACCATCTTATTCTTGTAATGACCAGGTCCTTAAACTCCTAACTTTATCCAAAATAAAAATCTTTCATTTTTCTTACAAGTGCTTGAGTGAAGTGAGCAAGTAACTACAAGTTTAACTACTTCCAACAGGAGCTGGAAATATTTCAAACTCGGATAGCTAATGTGCAATATTTTCATTCCTAATTTTATTACTGATTAATAAAAATGACTTTCATTCACACAAACTCAGTCACAATAGAAAAGTAATAGCAATATAGTCAATAAAATTAATACGTTGTAGAATATCCTTTCTTAAGCAGTGAATATTCAAAACCTATCAATAGACTCAATAGGTATTGAGCATTGGTGGCGAAAATACACGTGAATTAGAGTAGAGGTAATGGTCGTGCTGTAAGTATAGATACCCCCAAGTAAACAAAGTGAAATAAGCTTTCACTTTATCAAGAGTTTGTAAATAAGAACGATGATACTAGTCGCTCACTAACGCTAAACCATTCGACACAGATCACAGAAGATCAAACCCCAGCCTCTGCACCTGGACACGTGATGTGCTAGCGAGGTCAGGTCACAGCGAGACTTGCGACACACCTCTACCTACTGTGGCAGAATTGCACTGCAGCTTCTCACAGCCCGCACCGATTATAGAAAGATACAGCCATTGCTACAGCGAGTCAGCGACTGGATGCGGTTCCCTCTCTGCAATGTAGCACGCTAACCTCCCAAAATTAACGCAATGTTCTGGTGAATAACGCCATATTTTTTAACGGAACATTTTTCGTTCAAGATATTTGAATAAATCATTTTTTTGTGAATCGTGCTAAGCATTTCTTCCTCTATCATTTTTAGACCCACATGACTAGGTCGTATGGAGGGTTTAGATCGTTCAGACTCATTCAGAGAATAGAGGGAAGATTTGGGCTCGGGTATCTTCAATAGATTCAATAATTTTATTGAAGAATATCGCTCCTCAAACCTTCAAGCCAAGAGGCGGATAATGACTAATATCGAAATTTACGAGCATCAAGTGGCTGAGCCTGACACACAATACTTGAGACGGCACATTAACTCGATAACATATACTGTATTTGCTACACTTAATTCAAGTCACAGACACATTTTAGCCTCAAACTACTTCGCCGGACTATGCTCTATACAGTAAATACAGGCTTTCAAATAACTAAGAGTAAAGAAAATAAATTTATTTGATTTCTTTGACCTACTGTTGTTTCTCAAAATTTAAATGCATACAGAGTTGCGCGAAATTTACAAGGAGGTCAAATACGGCGAACGAAATAATAAAGATCAAGGGTAGAGATGTCTAACAGGACATGAACTTAGTTATTTCATGAGCCATGAAAAATAATCCATGAAACTATAGTAAATAAATCAAACATATTCTCGTCAATTGGAGTAATTTTTTTATAAGTTATGAAATTTGAGACATGGGGCAGTACACCGCCAATCACATGTAAAAAAATAAATAAAACATAAATATAACAAATAAAATAACAGTAAATATTTTTTCCTCTTATATTGCTAAGAAATGAAATTTCATCTTTGTGAAACTATGTAGCCAGGGTCACAGAAAGCGAACGTTCCAGTTGATGAGCTTTTTCTTAGGACCAGCCACTGTACTCCTCGTACTGAAGCCTGCAAACCATACGAAAATTACTGAAAATCGTAAGACAAAAAGAATGTTACTTAACCAGTGCAGTCGATATGGTAAATCCTAAGATTTCTCGCCAAAATTCAACTCACAGCTTAGTGTTCAATAATTGCTCTCTCATAAAGTAAGTTTGCTGTAACACAGCAAGTATCTAAGTACAAGCATCACACATTTCTTAATCCTATTTCAAACCTTAAATTTATGAGGTTTCTCATTCTTCCTCGCTCATTGAATAGAAGTCTAGTGAAAGTACAATAGCCATATTTGAAGCAAGATTATCTTTCATCTTATAACTCCTAGTATTCCTAACTTGTTTCATCTTATGACTACTAGTTTTTATAACTAGTTGCATTTAATGACTACTACCTTTCTTAACTATTTTTAGGAAAAACATTGTCGCATCTAATTGTTATTAGGTGCGAAAATAGTCGAAAAAATCATCCCAATTGAATTTTCATTGTATCAAATTCTCTACACAAAACCTAAGAGTTGACAGTAGAATCGAAGTGTAACAAACTAACCAAAACACAGAATATCAGTTTTTTCTTCATTATATGACCAAATTTGTTTACTTCGACAATATAATTATAATAAACTACTATATAACTTTTACACAGACTCTACGTTGTGCTCGACACGCTGTCCACGAGCTGGCTGAGACTAACCAGTACTTAGAAGTCAACGAGATGCATTATGGAAATAACACAAAGACCTAAGCTACTAATTCACACAGCACTACAGCAACAAACAAAAGACTATTGAAGTGACAAGCATCACAATTCATATTTCGAACTAGAAGTGTTGCATTTATCTAACTTTCAATGCATGAATGAAATCTGTCACCACCGCATGTGAATAGAAAAAGTTTTGACATTTAAAAATGAAACAGAGGACTTGTGACACTATCAAGAATGACAATCACAATGAAATGTATTTTTAGTTTTCCAGAATATACTCCTATGATGGTGTCTTCTATGCACAGCAATTAAACATAAGATGACACAGGCATACACAAGACAAAGTTTTGTGACGAAAACCCTCTCAACATCAGTCTATTGAAGTATATCTTACTGCATCAATAACCTGAGCTTTCTCATCCATTATTTCGGTTACAAAAGTAGTCTTCTGTATTGTGTTCTTAGATACTGTGTGACGGTATATCTATGTAGATGATCTACTTACAGTAGATGTAACTGGAGTACAGTGTATGTGCGGAGATGATCTACGTGCACTCCCTGTGCCTGTGTACTGTACATTATAGCAGGGAATTGCACTAGACGCAAAAATGGGAGTGTAAAGATTGATATAGGAATGCAGAGGATTAAATTCCTAGACAAACACGATACATGTTCAGCTAATGAGAACTCGCAGTCGGCCACTCTCCCGGAAACGTTCGCAGGTGCTCCTAACTTAAAATCCACTTGATTGACACGTGCAAACCCAAGTGCAAAGAATACTGATTTTTTCTTGCTCCACTTGTGATTTTGAAGATTCAAATGCCTTTTTTTCATCTCAATTGTTTTTTCTACCATTCAAATACTGCAATGTTTCTCGTTCAATTGGCATTTATCCATTTTCAATTGTCAGAAGTAAAGTGGAGAGTTACTTGATATTCTCGATGCTCAGAGAATTCACCTACACTAGCAATTTCATTTGCAGGCATTCATTCACTGCTGCACATGACAGCAGTACTTAGCAGCAACAATGAACACAGCACGAACATGCAACAGCAGACAAACGTTGACATAATATATTTCTTAAATAACTGACATCATTCACAAGAACTTTCGTTAGCTGTAATTGATTTTATAAATGACAGTATAAATGGAGGAGTCCCACTTCTTCTAAAATATTTTGGCCACTCAGTACCTCCAATTTGAATAAATTTCAATTCTGGAGAGCATTCATCAACAAGTTTTGCTACAACACCTGCACTCATTTCGTTTTTCAAAAGCATCTCAACAAAATGCATCATTTCTGCGATATTTCTTGTCCAAACTGTGCAATCACAATGTTCCCCAAGGAAGATTGCAGAGTATTAGATTTAAGACAAAAATCAAAGTATACAAGTGAAAACATACATAAATAAAATAGTTACCAGAAAGTTAACAATATATAATGATCTTAACAGTAATATGAAAAGTTAATGACTACATAACTAGAATTAAAATGCTGGATGATAAATAAATATATGAATCATTTAAGAAATAAAAGGTAATGGAAAACTATTGAAATATGATAACTATTCAGAAATTGCTACAATTGGTTTCTCAGTTGTTCATTTTTCCAACAAATAACTTTATCAATTTTCATTTTCTGAAATCATTAATTTACTTAATATTGATTTAGATATTTGTTCTTATTTATTGATCTTTAACTATTTCAGTAGCAAACATAGACTGTGATTGTACATATATAAGTGTGATAAATGTATATAGGTGTAAGTGTACGTGTGGAGCTCACGCAGCATTTGGCTAGTAACACCCAACGGTCACCCGCTCAGAAAAATAAACACCGCGCACTGTAATGGCTCAGGAAAGCTGTAAGCCAGCAAAACGCAAGTACATGACTTATGCTTCAACGACTATATCGAGACCCTGAGAAATTCAGCAAGTAAGGAGGGGTAGGGAGCCAAGAGACGTGGTTTCTAAAACACCAAGGGATTATATAAGCGGCTGTCGGAAAATCAAGCGAGTTCAAAAAGTTCAGGGACAGAAGGTAAACACAGTGCTGGGAAGCGATAGGGTGTCGACGAGCAAAGGCAAGCGAAGTCGACTAGATTTCAAGACGAAAATCTTCTCAACGTGGAATTGAGAATACTTCTGAAATAGAAAGCAGAAACAATATGCCGTAAAACAGGCACCTCTGTGAAGACATGTACTTATGGAGGATTTTCTAATGTTCTAGGGTGGAAGGTTTGTTTGCAACTGGAACCGAGAAGTTATAGAAGAAGTTCTTGCCTACTTGGGAGAAGTTATTGTCAATGCGGGACTTGGAGAAGCTTGAAATTCATCGACAATTGGAAATTAATGTCTACTGTGAACTTGGGATCAACGTCTTCGTTAATTATCTCAAAAAGTCTACAACATCAACAACGTAGAAGTATAAATTAACACACTCCAACCAGCGGCATTCCGTTTAAACCAGTGGAAGTTAAGAGACATTACGCCGGAGAGCCAACGGCACAAGGAACCAAGGAGACAGCGTACGCATAGTGTAAACAATAAGGACGGCTCTACGATGCGGAGTAAATGTACAATAGAGTGAATTATTAGAATGTTGCTGGTGTGAGCTAGGTGCATTTCTTCGCATCATTCAATGTAAGATTGAAGTTAGGTAATTGTATCAGTGAATTTAGGTAATAGGATCGTAAAGATTTCTTTTTAATGATTCATGATAAATTTACGTGTCATTTAAGTGCGTTGTTAGTGTGAACAGTGTGCCATTCGCCTACCATTCAGTGTGAGATGAAAATTAGGTGGTCATTATGAATGAAATTAGTCAACAGGATTCCACTGATGTTTAAAATGATCTATAATATATTTTTGTGCCATTTACGTGTGCGTTAAAGTATGTAAATATTGCTAACTAACTTGTCATACTTGTTCCCTTCTTGCATTGGGCTCATTAATGAATGACGTGTCATTAAATGTTAGGAGGTTTGGATCCCTCCAAATTGCGGCGACTGTGTCATGATAAATAATCTATTGCATTCTGGTTAACGTAAAAGTGTACGTATGTTATTTTACTTTAAAAAATTCAATGTAAATGCTCGTAAATATAATTAATTCATGCATCAATGTAAAGATGCAGCTCGTATCACCACAGACTAATCAAAAAGTATGAATACATACATACTGTATACTTTAGGTAGAAGCTAATTCACTTACTTCTTCATGCATAAAATAAATAAACCAATAAACACATCAATCATTCTGAACATCACAATTTATTAAATAGATGTTGAACTTAATTATTATTGCAAATAGGAATAAACTTTTTTATTATTCTATGGTTACAGAAGCTTTAGACCAGTCAGCGGACTATGTGGTGGTTGAAGGGAAGAGAGGAGATTTAGGAGATGAGTTGAGGGGGGGGGACGTGTCAAAAGTTTTGAAGTCTATGGCTATGATAGTTGTGCGGAGGGGAGGGCGGTGCTGGTGGAAACCTGCAACTATTGTGTGACTTAGGGGAAGTAGGGTGGAGGTGGTGGAGTGAAGGGGTCGGACACTGTGTTGGGAATCGGAGAGAGGTATGACTGTCGTCAGGAACGGAAGGAGCAAACGTTCCAGCACTTTGACGGCAAGAAAGAGGAGTGAGATGGGGCGGTAACAAGAGCTAAGTGAGGGTGGCTTGCCAGGTTTGGGAATGATGATGATAATGGCTGTTCTTCAAATGGAATTGATAGTGGCGTGGGACAGGAACAGATTAAAGGTGTTAGTGAGATAAATTATGCCTGAGGGGCCGAGGTGGCGGATATGGAATACCAGACAGTTCTCGTGGTAATTCTAGGATTCACATTTGACAAATTTGAAATTATTTTAAAGATGAATGTATTAAGTATTTACGAGGAATTATTCTGTTTGAAATTAATACTTTTGTATTAATTTCAAACAGAACCATTTCATTCTGTATATGTATCTCCTTATGTCTTACCTCCTGATAACATGGCCCAGATAGTACCCGTTGAAATTCGTTGAACTAAAAGTGATAAAATTAAGGATCTATGGAATTAAATACTGGTACATTTTTTAGTTATACCCGTGGTACTATCAAAATCTGAATATTTTTCATGAATATATACAGAACTAACACTCTGAATCGTATCTACCGTGTAAGAAAAGAAAACTATAACGAGATACGTTGTCTATTACACATATATGTAGATGGTGAGGCTGTCCGAACCGGCTGAGGTGGAAGTGCCGGACTTTTTGATGGCCTCCCTTGTTTGGTTGTCGGTGAAAGGAAAGAAAGGATCGGTCTAGGTTCTAGGGCAGTGAATCTCAACCACTTTGCCACGGCAAGCCGGTGTGCCGTGGAGGCTGCTCAGGTGTGCCGCGAAACAATCGCACCACATACCCGAGCGCTCAAAGATTGTTAAGATAATTAATAAGCCAGCAGCAAATAATCTATTTAGAATTTTAGCTGAAGACTTAGACAGAACTTCAAGTAGCATATTGCACACAAAGAATTTCAAATTCCTGTACAATGTCTTTAAATAATGAACAATGGCTTCAATGTCAGCAACAGATGAACTGTAAATTTATACAGTCTCACTGGTGGCTATTACTTGTCGTTCCAAATTGTGACTTGAGTCAATGAATTATACTGATAGTTAAACGAATCTTTGTGAAAGTGAACGAATAATGTGGAGTACCATCAGCCAATCAATTTGCGAAACTGTTACAGGACGCATCATACGAGTTCATCTTTGAATGAAAATAGTTTATATTTTTTATTTATAATTACCTTTGGATAGCTATTAATTTGAGCGATAGTTTTTGCAAATATATTTAATTAAATTTAATACTGCATTGTTGAGATTCTTTTTAATTTCCTGGCTCAATCGTGATATGGTAAGCAAGTGCAGTGGTTCACATATTTTTTATTGCGGCTGCATCAAGCTTTCTTTGGCTGCATCAAGCCCTTGACCATGAATAAGGTCCTCAAGCGAAAAACTGATTGTGACGAAGGTGATTCCCCGAAAACTGAACAAAAATGTACTTCTAATGAATCACCTTCAGTCAAAAAGGTGAAAATTTACCGAATGTACAGTGATAATTATTTAAAATATGGGTTTCACAGGACTGGTGACCCTCAGATGCCTTCCTCGCTGCGTGGTGTGTGCGGCCAGACTGTCCAATGGAACAATGGTGCCAACTAAGTTGAATGGGCACTTCACTACAAAATATCCGAGTCTTCAAAATGACAGTATTAAGTATTTTGAAAGGTTGTTGCAATCGAATGCAAAGCAAAATGAACTGTTTCAGAAAACAATGGCTGTGTCTGAAAAAGCTCAAGTAGCATCTTAAGAGGTGGCAAAAATTATTGCTGTTAATTCAAAGTCTTGCCGAAACAGTAATCCTACCAGTGTGCAAAAAAAGGTTAAAACCATGCTTGGTGACAATGCTGAAAACAAAATTAGTATGATAGAATTCCTCTTTCAAATAACACAATTCACAGAATGATTCTCGAGTTGTCAGATAACATCGAGGAAAGCATAGTAGCCAAATTTAATAGCAGATGGTTTGCGTTACAAATCGATGAATCTACTGACATCAGTAATTATGCCCAGTTAATTGCATTCATGCGTTTTATTGATGATGATGTCATAATTAACCAATTTTTTTGCTGTAAAAAGTTATCCACACCTACTAAAGGTCAAAATGTTCTTGATAGATTGTTGGCATACATTGAAAAGCATTGCTTATCATGAGACTCGTGTGTGGGAATATGTACTGATGGAGCATCTTCTATGCTGGATTCAGTGAAAGGTTTCGCCTCTCTGGTGGAGAAAGTTAATCGTGCAAACTCATTGTTTTTTGCATAGAGAAGTACTGTTTTCAAAGATCACTCAAACAAACTTCAACTTCTGGTTGGTTGATTTTTGGAGAGGGAAATTGCTATGGGGAGGTGGTTAGACTTTAGGCCAGTGAGGGTTGTCCAGGTGGTTTCCAGGGCTAGGTGGGGGCTGACAATGATGAGATCAGGGGAAGAAGGATTACCGTTGGAAGTGCGGCGGGTGGGGGAATCTTGATTGAGGAGGATGAGGGGACTGGAGTCGATGGCACTGATTACGCTGATGCCTCTTGCTGCAGCCCTGTCATCGTTTGTTAAATAAATAAATCAATGAACTTTATTTCAATAGAGTATACAATATATATATATATATATACATTCATTTTTAAATTTTTAATGTAAACATCTTACGAATAGTGATGGTGCTTATCGATAAGATCTTAAGAGTAGTAGTGATGCTACAAGCTAAATCCCTGTCCTCTGTACTGCAATTTGAAGTGGAGGCTCGTAGGAGCGTGTCGATCAGTGTGACGAAATAGATATAAAAGCCTACCTATTGTTTGTTAATTAATTGGTTTATGAAGAGTTATTTTCTCTCTCTCTCATTAATTACGTGAATCTTAGTTTCAAAAGCATAGTTTTTCTGCATGCTGTTTCCTTTCCATTTTTTCTAATTAATACTTGTAAATGACATGATTAATTATATGGAAGAAAACATGACATAATCGCCTTTGGAGGGCCGTACACCTCCACATGAATGAAATAATTAGAAGGTTCCCTTTTTCCAATGGCAGATGTGAGAAAGAATATTAAATACACACAGAAAATTAACATGTCTTTTCCTACTGGTCCCGGAAATGGATAATGAGAGTAATCTACCATTCGTACTCTGGCAAATGAATCACAAAATATTGCCCCCTATTAAAACAGATTAGTGCATTCCTAATTGTTGAATAGTTAGGTACAACACAGAACAATGGAACTCAATGAAACCCTCACATTGAAAATACGAGAATTAACCCAATTACTGATCTTATTTTAACTTGAAATTAAGCTTAGTACATGCCATTGCACTGGTGATTCAATACTGGGGGCGAGGATATAACAATTTAACATTCGCAAATAACACCTTAAACAATATCGTTTATTTTTTCATTACGGCGCCAATAATTTTAATTGCATTTCCCACGAGTAATTGGCGATTTCAATTCACGGTGTAGCATTATTCCCTTCTCCATGAGCCACCTAGGTGTTTTATTATTGCATAATTAATATTCCTTCGAAGCACACGTTTAAGAACACGTGAGACCTACTGTCGTTTATCAGCATAATGATTTTAATTTAATTCCTCTTTAATCAATTTCACATTTATCCTACCCATCCCCAAGGTGCAAAACTTTCATCCTTACATAGCGATAGGTCATCCCCTACCCTCACAAAGGTCTAGCTTTAACCGTAATTCTCCCAGATTCTTTTTTAAATTATTGCGGAAAAACGTCAGTAACCAACAAGAGTTAGTTACTGACTGATTAGGAGTTAGCATTGCATGAGGCACAACGAGCTCGCTATTGCATCATTATTGGACATCTGTCACGTTACTTTAGCAATTTATTTGTCTTTTTAAAATGTATAGAAGGTGTTGCCATATGGCCACACTATTAGAATTACGGTTGTCTAGCCCTAACGTTTTATATTTTTTCTACTTTTGTTTCTTTCGCTTCTTGCCGTAGAGCCTTCCCACGGATCTACAACGTACTCGTAGCGATCGTTCAAGTGTGTATTTAGGCTCTGGTTTGTCGATCTCAGCACTCTTGTGGTCCCTACTCTGCCAGGCTAATGATTTGTTTGTGTGTTCTTCTGCATACGGCTGAAGGTGGCGCTCGTTCCACTATGTGTTGCCGTGTCGCACATTCATGAGACTCATAATGACACATCCTGAGATACATGTGAGACCCATACATACGAAGCACACGTATGCTTCAAAACATGAGCGTGGTTGAGGTGTGGATTACGTCAATGGTCCAGCGTAGTAGCTGCTGGACATTTAAAGCTGCTGATGATCTGACGGAAACAGACCGTGGCGGCTTTCGGGATAGAACCCGGCCCTCCCGCAT
Source organism: Trinorchestia longiramus (assembly GCA_006783055.1). NCBI lineage: Eukaryota > Metazoa > Arthropoda > Malacostraca > Amphipoda > Talitridae > Trinorchestia > Trinorchestia longiramus. The sequence goes on from VCRD01001901.1 coordinate 108,452, forward strand.
AACAAGCGGATACCCCCACCAGTCGGCCGATCTGGTGGGTGTCATATGAATTAAAACCAGGCAAGGTTATGATCGTTTAAATTGCCCTGTCGTGATAGTAATGATGTGGTGATAGTAGTGTTAAGACATAGTGATGTGGAATGATGTGTTAACATGTAAGGATGTGGGTGATACATTATAAGGATGTGGGAAGGTGAATAGGTATGTGTGGAATGCGAGCAGTTGGGCTGCAGACCCAATAAAAGTCAACGCAGCAAAACCGCAAACGGAAACGGAAACAAGCAAGACCAAAGTGAAAGGAGGGGCCAAAAGTGAGGAGGCGTGGTTCTAGAAAATACCACCGGATTATATAAGCAAGATTCAGAAAACCAACAGGGGAGAGCCGAGATTGAGGGAAGAGCAAGGCGACAAGTGTGAGCGACAGTGCTAGGAGCGAGAACCCACAGTACAGTAAAGAGAAGTACGATAATATGGGGGGGTTGGCAATGACCACCCCAACGACGGTTTTCAGGCGGTGACGTCATC
>VCRD01001902.1:10557-23057 GCA_006783055.1 Trinorchestia longiramus
TTTAGCGAAACTGAATACCATAGCACAACACTACCCACCATAAAGTTTAGCGAAACTGAATACCATAGCACGACATTACCCACCATAAAGTTTAGCGAAACTGAATACCATAGCACAACACTACCCACCATAAAGTTCAGTAAAGAGGAGCACTATACCCCATTTGCCAGGACAAAGTCGCACAAGCCTGTACCTTGAGTTGATCGTGATCAGGCACCACAGTGACACAGCTCACAAGCTCCCTGGCTCGCTGCAGTTCCTGCTTGCCAGCCATCACTCCGACGATGCTTTCAAAGCGCTTCAGAGCTTCTTTGCATACTAAAACCTCACAATCTGTGGATGAGGTATAGTTCGTTATAATACAGGGTGTCCATAAAGTCTCCACCATTTTAAAAATTTATTACAAATGCAATTGATACGATATTTTACAAAAGATTTGTTCTAAACTTTTTAATCACATTTTGCATTTGTGAGTTTCAGGGATCCTGTTTGTGAAAGAGGTGCTGTAGAGACTTTATGGGCACTCTGTATATAGCTCAAGTTTCTACCATCTTAGCTTTTCCAAGTTTCACAGTGTAAGCATCTGAAAGAGACAGCGGAAGGTATACCTATGCAGAATAAATTGAATAGAGTGCATTGTTACCCGTAATGGAAATTGCTCTATGTTCTGAATTTTTCAGAAATTAATCGTATCTACTTACTGGATATATTTTCGACTTAACAATACAGCTCTGTAAAAAGCTTACTATTTTAATTTACCAAAATAATTCATTTGCTAACCTATACCTATAAACCTGCATTACTATGTCCCCTGCAGGTCGTGTATTACACTGTTCTCTTGTGTATTATAATGGAAGCATTATAACACCCAAGCGTGACTGTAATCATTCTCAACCATAAGCTACACACTTCAAACCTTGCCAGTACTTCTCTATGACGGGCTTGATGGGCTCCTCTTGCTCCCAGAGGGCCTGCTGACGCAGAAAGCCATCTTTGAAGCGGCAGTGGCTGAAGCCGTTGCTGGTGTTGGCGATGTAGGCTATCATAGTAGGCACGTCCAAACACACTCGCCTTCTTGCTGCATCAGCTTGCAGTCCTTCAACAAGCCTAAGTGTTCCACGTAATTGACTAGGTTTACTGACATTCAGGGTAGCAGTCTGCACAATATGGCCTGTACTGGTCTTCGTTGGCAGTTTGCTCAGCCTACCCACATCAGAAGGTATCAAATTTTCCGTAGATTTCAATGGATGATTCTTACATACGAAAGCATCCGATAACCCAGTCGTTGCAGCCGTGATGTTTGTGCTATCATTCCTTAATCGATCAGACTCGTTCACATTGGAATTAGTTTGTAAGTTAGGAAGTAAAGTTTCACAAGAGGTACCGTCAACTTCTTGCAACAGCGGCGCAGTGCACGAGTAATTTTCTAAATCTAACTCGTGAGATTTTAGTGACTCTGCTTCATGCACTTGAGTTACAAAATCATTCTTTGAGCATTCCTTTGAAGGATCTATTAGCGTACAATTAGAGGCAGTTTCATTTTCCTGATAGTTGGACACATCAGTGTTAAAATCAGATGCTCCATATTGACTTCCAATATAATGAGAATTTTGACACAAAGAGACGAACGTTTGGGATTTTTTAGCCTTCCGTGCCCAGTCACTTTTGTCCGCATAATCCCTCAAGGCCTGAGCTATTTCAATTATTTCATCATTTGAGCATAAATGCCATTGTTTTTTCCCTGAAGTGTCGTACAAGTCAGGCCTAGAGTCGTCCGCACTTCTTAACACGATCCCTTCTTCATAAAAGTTGCAGTTGTCTTCATTCTTATTTAATTCTTTCTTATTTAATTCTTTCTTATTATCGATAATGGTTTCAACTTCCTGTCGTCCAATGCAAGGATTCCCTGAAGAGTTCTCTTTCGATTCACAGAGCGCGTTATTATCGCTGTAGTCGTCATCCGTATATGCATTACAAAAACCTAACATTTTGCGTCTTTTCAAATTCTCTAAATACTCGTTATTCAAATTTTTAAAAACGCTAGTATTAGTGTGATCACCTTTTCCGAAATTTCTGTTTTGAAAAGTTGAGTGGCAAAAATCAGTTATCAGGTCGCTGCCGTCGTCACAATTTTCTTCAGCTAATTTGCCACCGCCATTCGAGTCCCCGTATAAAACAAAGTCAGAACCGACGCTCGGAGTACCGATATTTTCGGAGTTTGCTAATGCCGCCTCGAGTTTGGAGTCAATTGAGTCGTCTGACGTGAGTGTTAGCTCGTCGTCGTCGTCTTCAGGAAGATAGATCGAGGCAGGCAGAGCAGAGTCAGGGAGGATGAAGGGCGTGCACACGATGATGCCTTCTCTACGCAGGGCTTCAAACACAGTCTTGCTCACGCCCTTGCAGAAGATGACGGCTACCTGCCCAATGCAAAACTAAGTCAAGAGAACCGCTTAGGTCAACTGGAAATTGCTTATAATTTAATAACACTTCGACCTCAATCATACAGTAGAGAATACATGGGTAGAAGCAGCATAGTAACCATTTCTACAGCGAGTGTCCCCTGTCGAGTAACTACAGGTATTTAAGTCGTCCCAACATCAAGGTTTTCCACTGACTTTTCTAATGTCCACCAAATTCAGCGTCACAGAAATTCCTGAACAGAACAGTGATTACGTAAATTGCACCGCATTACGCAAAATAGTAGGCTTTCAGCGTTTACACTTAACATCTTTAGTGAAATTCATAGAGTTCTAAGACAAGTATAGATCCTGACATGAGGCATTACTGGCATTACTATGTTTGACTACAGCACCAAGAAGCACTCACCTTGCGCGTAGTGGAGGACAGTGTGCTGAGATGCTCACCTTGCGCATAGAGAGGAGGACAGTGTGCTGAGATGCTCACCTTAGGTGTGGAGTGGAGGACAGTGTGCTGAGATGCTCACCTTAGGTGTAGAGTGGAGGACAGTGTGCTGAGATGCTCACTCACCTTAGGTGTGGAGTAGAGGATGGGATGCTGAGAAGCAAGTGAGAGCAGTGCCTTCACCTGGTGGAGAGGAGCTCGTTCTCCAGCACGGCCTCCTGTGCAGTGTGCCAGCTGCAGCGTGTTAGGACAGCGGCACACCACCTGCACATACGGCACCTGACCTCAGAAACAATCTGCATACACAACACGGGCTGGTGCATCATAAACCTAAACACGAAATTACAAACTTTGACCCATATTCGTTGGGAAACTGAAACAAAGAACCTAGCCACGGTACAAGCACATCAGCTGCACTAGCCTCAGATAAAGCTGTAGGCTTCTAGTGTTTCTGGTTTACTAGAAAATAGAAAGAAGTTGCTGTCACTTTTTCACGCTCGACATTCTATTCAAACCAACACATAAGGGATTTGAATTTTTTCCTCTACCATTTCTTTATATTTTTTCGGAGATGGAAGGAGAAAGTAAGGTTATTTGTAGTGATTTTATGTCCCTAGAGCTATTAAAGTAAACATGGATCCACAGCTGCATAAGCAATGTGGCATATTAAGAAAGAACAATTAAAACTAAATTTCACGTTTTGCACTTTATCATTTCTATCCTCTTTCAGTTGTTCATAAGTGACAGCAACTATGAAGCATGCGTGCATTAGAGACTTAAGTTACAATTAAGTGCGGATTCCTTTCACATCCACAAGCTTTTGAACGACCGTGTACCTCCACAACTTCAACTGTAAGTTTTTTCAAATAGCACGACTCTTTTGCTAGTTAAAGGTGATAGAGCTGACAGAAACTGATGATTGATATAATTGAAATAATGTAGGAAGTCGGGGATAAACTATGTCCTTGAAATAACATTCTCTTATTCAAAATAAAATCAGCTAATTTTAGTTACATTAATTTTCAACATGCCATTACCGCTTCATGAAGTATACAAAATAAATAGAATTTGAGTAGCATTGCCAACATTTCCACAACACAGTTCATTTAATTGTACCAAGAAATAAAGCAAGCATCGCTAGACAAACCTTCATCCAAAGAAGTCCTCCATTGGCCACCACGTCCACAAACACAGGCACGTTTGAAGAATTATCTCTATACTTCTTCAGTACGGCATCGACCTATAACACAATACACAAGCATGAACAAGTATATGCAGCATTTATAGTCTTCTACATGAACAGTAAAGACAAAACAGCGTCAGAATATACACACGTGATTCCACCTAGTTACTACAGAAATTTTTTTTACCATGGAAAAATTTGATTGGCTAAACATTACCAATCCCTTCCTAAGAATCTTTCTTACATGAATGTTCCAATAGCTCGAACTGCATATTACCTCTCTACATGTAAAATACGACATCGCAGCTAAATTTTTAACATATTAAATTTTGAATAACAAACAACACAACAAAGCAACAACATCCTAGTACCTGACCTTGTCAGAGAGAGCGTCAGCAAGCTGAACCACAGCTCCGAGGTGATGCAAGTTACTGCTCAGAATATGCTCCAGTTTCAGCCAACGCGGGCGTGTGAAACCCTGCAAAACAGACAGAATTACTAAACGGTACTCTCAATTACAATGCACAAATACGTGGTGTGCAATATCTGCTTATTCAGACATGGTGACACATGCATGTATGTTGACAAACTTATACTGGTATGTAGAAACCTGCCCAACCTAAGACAATATGTCGACAGTTTTCGATAATTACCCACAATTCGACGCAATAAATATGGTTGCTGGTATAAAGGTTGCTGCTTTACCTCCAACCAGTGATGTGTCGCTGTCATTAAGATGAGCAACTTTAACGATGACTAAAGATGACAAAATAATTACAAAAATGAGGTTTATGCACCAACAAAATTTTACAGATAAATAATTGCAATAGGAGTTATGTAATTTGATATGGAACTTCATCACAAAAATGGACATCAGTTGTGGAAGGCAAACAGGACCTGCTCTCACTACTCACAATTATTTTGACCACAAAGAAACCAAGAGAAAATTGAAATTCATACTTCTTTCTAGCTAAATTCATAAAACAAAGTACAAATAAGTGCATTCAAAGGCTGGAATGGGTTAGTTCTCGACTTGCATCTTTTCATGAGCAAAGTTTCAAAATAAATTCAATACATTGAAACTTAAATGTATTGAAACTTCAATATATTGAAGCTTGACTGCAATTGCTGTAAGCTATCAGAGGACTGATGACCTTGCTGTAGAGTATTTATCCATTTTGAGTGCCAAATCTATTTTAACACATTTGTTGCGGTGCGACCCACCGGTGGGTCACTTAGGTTAGGTTCTGTAATTTTTTCAGATCCTTCTAGTGACTATGTGTACAAAGTGAAGTTTTACACCAATCAGGCAATCGCAACAAACGTTTTAAACAAGTTGCCTTAAAGTCCCAATCAATGATTTAAAACCCAATACTACAATTTTCAACAATACAATTAATCCAAATGAAAATGAGGTGTGCATTCCATAACTCTTCTGTAACAAGATATTGTATGTTTTTTAGCATGACAAAGGTACATTATTCTCCAGTTGAATGCACAGTGAAGTAATTCAATGGTCAGAGAACTGCAAACAACTAGAAGCATATATCTCCAGCCACTTGCAGCAAAAGAAATCATTACAGCACATGCCAATAACAATGTGCTTGAATAAAAGAAGTAAAAATTGTATACCTTGTTTGAGCCAAAACAATTTAGTTATTCAGGTATCATTAGGTTTGCTAGACAATTTCTTGTAATATCACCCACTAAATTATCCAGAACTATAGAAGTTTTCAACTACTGATAACAACTAAATGAGTGATGCAAAATTTCACATACAATATAAGCACAACATACACCAGTTCATAACCTACTTTAATGAGGACATTTCTTTCAGTCTGGATCCTGTGAGTCAAGGCCTGCACACCCAGAATGTGGCCTGGCAAACTCTTGAGCCTCTGGCAGTTGTGGTCAGCAGCAGCCACCAGAGCTGTTGCCAGTTTTACAGCCTCACGAGTATCTGCACAATATGCAAATCAAGTAAAGTTTAAGTCACAAAACCTCAATCCTTACTTTCCCCAGAGCTCAAATACTGTGTGTTGAAAATAATGAAGTCATGCTAACATATTTGCTAAGTAAGTATGAAAGTGAAATAAAGATGAGTGTCAGTAAAATTTTAAATACAAATATGAACTGCAAAGCAGTTTTAGAAATATGTAGAGTCCTTACTTTGCAGCTGATAATGGTACTATATAAATGAAGATGTAGAGACATCCAAATTACCCCAGCTACATCATAAAAAAACAAACAAGGCTACAACTGACCAAGACACACAGAGGCAAGTTAAAAACAACTATAAACATTGAAGTAATAGTGTCTCCAAAAAGCACAGAAATAACAGTTTGATAAATGTAATAAAATTAATTGTTGGATGCTAACCCATCAATACTGATTATTGTTCAGAGCACATAGTAATAGAGGAATGTAAATGCAATAAATAACAATTTAAATAGAACAATTTCACAGTCATTAAAAGGTTTACCAATGGTCTAACAGTATTTGAGATTGTAACCTTAAGATTAGAAAAATATTTACAATCAAAATTTAGATAATAATTAAGATTAAACTCAGAATAAAGGTGAGCATGCAGGGGAGAGTGAGAATTAAAAGTACAGTTATGTAAGAAACAGTTCAAATCATAGTCACAACACAAACAAAGTAAGTTAAGGTACAGATTCAGCCCTTGGTTAAGACAAAGCTTGGGATTCCAGTTGGATATATGTTAAAAAAAGAATGAATAAAAAAGCAATATAAATCTTTTGATATTACTGAGACTCAAAAAATGTCTATAAATATGCTTGCTGTAATGCAGATCTTGAGATGAACATAAATTTGTGGCAAAATGTATTTCTAATATTTTGTATAGTCTACCTATATATAAAGTAATTTTTCACACATTTTCTGCCAAAATTAGCCCACTGCATCTCTCTGTGACTTCTTTCTTACAGTGCAAACTACTAATATTATCTCAACAAAAAAAACATTTTTTAGCAATTTAGTTCAATTAATATTGTGGTTTTACTAAGAAATAGTGAAATAAAATATCCTAGTGTTTATCATTTATGTATTTTCTTCATTTTTTCCCAAGAATAAAATACAATAAATAATCAGAGAGTATACATTCACTGATATCCTATAACCTCATATATTAAATAGAAATACCTTAGCTTATCAAATCTATTTTTAGGAAGCATATTAAATCTGTATTAATTGTTGTACATAGAAGTTACTATTGATATTTATCTACTATGTATTTTTCTTATTTTTATTACTGTTTGCAGAAATGAAACATTAAATAAATACTCAATAGAATTATGAATATTGCTAGTACCTACAGCTGTCCAAATATCTTAAAATATTGGAGGTGAGTAGCCATTTCAATATCACATTTATAAAAAAGAATGTACCTGTTTAAGAACCATCCACATAGCAATGCATACATACTACATTTACTGCTTAATGAAGTTAATCAGTTCCCCAATATACACAACAGTAATAAACTACATAATTTGTGACTTTCAGTAATGTATTGTAGAAGCCAGTAGAGCAATATATTTCACTTAGCTAGTCATACTTCATTGCTTCATAATAATAAAAGAAATTTATTATTAGTCTTGACTGTTTAAAATTTATCTTTTCCCCATTATAACTTTATTGTAAAATTTGCCACTACTTTTACTATTTGTACCTTTCATTCTATTTTAGACTTTAATCAGTACATATTTGTTTCAAATATTCCAGGTACTAGTTATGGACCACTGATAAAGTGACAACACGAATCTGCATTTCTTCTGTCAACTAAAAGTGGCTTTCAAACCCCAGTGTTGATATCAAATCACTAATTAACTAACAAAAAAATCAAGCTTTCAGCTACACAAGTTAGTTATAAAACAGGACTTGATTCTAAAACTTAAAGTTTCATAGCTTTGATGTAAAATAACGAGTACATTAATTTTTCAGTACATACTGGTACAATGAGAATTTTTTATGCAATAACTCAACGTTATATGTATAGAAATCTTATTCAACAGTGATCCTACTTTAACTGAGCTCTAATCTCTTCAATAGAGCTAAACATACCAATATCTGCCGGTACCGACGTCATTCTCAAATTAATAATCGGAACACAAACGACGACGCGACACAAAACTGCCCGGACAGCCGAACTGAGCTACAGAACATTTACGAGTCCGAGACTTTGAGTAACTGCCCGACTACTACCCTTAATACCCTAACATACGCTACCTTGTTAGCAATTTTTCCCAAATAAACCTATGGAGACCAATTTGAACAGTACACCTGCTGCCATTCATACAATGTGCTATCATCAAAAGTTCACCTTATTTAGAATTTTCCTTACATTTGATTGCTGTAATTATTTATACTAATTTAGAAACATGTATATAAAATTAATAATTATTCACACCTCATCATGCTGTGAAAGTTATAGGTAGTTGGATTACCCTAAAGTAGGTTATTTTACGTCATCTTAAACATACAAGCACATAGTACAGCAAAGAGAAGTACGATCATATGGGGGGAGGTTGGCAATGACCACCCCAACAACGGTTTTCAGTCGGGAACGTGATCCTTGACGCAATAATTGTGTCTTGGCGCTGATTGGTAAATTTTTGAAGGGGCGGGGCTTCAAATGTCGAGATGATAGAAAACACAAACGCACACGTCTGGAGTAAAACCTATGACATTCACATAACCGCAACTTTACTTCCAATCGATTAACCACTCGGCCACGAGAGCTTTAATTTCAAGCAACGTTTAAATCATTTTAACACTAGCACAACGAAATTAACAAGCCCGTCTAATATAGTATTCATGAACCTCACTTGATAATAACATTTATGGAACAAGTACATATGACTTCTCTGTTACGTAGTTTGAAAGAAAAATAATTGAAATATGACAGAATTCAACTTGTTGGACTAAAACTCCTCTTTGTGTTACTCGATCTAGAAAATTATACATTTCTCTGTAATGTGAAAATTATAATTTTTTGGTTTCAATTCATTGTATTTTCATAGCGAATATCACGACTGATGAATTTATTTTTGCACCTTCTATTATGCATGAACTGAGTGGACTCAGAGCATCCCAGAGTGTCTTATTCAATACAGGGTGTCTCAAAAAATGTACTCACCCTTTAACCGTTGCTAACATGCTGTCTTCTTTGTGTTGCAGGTGTGAGGTTCGAACCTTTGCAAACATGATTAAACGTGATTAAAGAATCGTGTTCGCAAAGGTTCGAACCTCACACCTGCAACACAAAGACAGCATGTTAGCAACGGTTAAAGGGTGAGTACATTTTTTTGACACACCCTGTATTAACATTGTGAGTATGAAAATGGAATTTCAATGGTAGAAGCGGAGCTACAATCAAATTAAAGATAAAAATAAGATATTCCTAATAATTTTGTTATGCGCATGCGTATTGTTTGTTTAATTTTATCTCTGCACTTTATTACATCTCGTAATTCTTATCTAAATTATATGTATTTATGTAGTAGCAAATGCACCGACTAGCATTAGACGATTGTTTCAAGCTGTTTCCCAATGTCTTTTATTGCTTTGAAATCAGCATAAATTTGAGAAAGTGACCGTTGGCCTGACTTGTGCGCCATGATTGGTTGACTTGCGTGTACGTCCCTGAGACCCCCTCACTCCTCACATAATTCCATGCCGTCAAAATTGAAAATGCTCCTACTAGTCTTTACTGTACTGTGTACAAGCATGGTGCAATCGCTTCAGGGAAGTTCTAACTATTTTTTACCCGAATTAGAAAATTTTCTTGTGTCGAATATCGACATAAATGTGTCTTCTCAGTAAAAACATAGAGTAAATTACTACATTATCTCCAATTATGGTTATAAAAAATTACATACCTGTTAATTTTAGGAGCTTACTCAAATTATATCTTTAATGGAGGAACAATTGTCCAGTCATTTATAAAGAAAGCTCATTCCATCACTAACCTAAATTTTTACAGCACTAATTATTTTCTAGCACTCTTAAGATTTACGCATTAGGAATTAGAAGATAAAATAATATTTATGTAATCATATCTACCATAGTTGCATCATTTTGAAGCTTAAAATTAATGACACGTAGAGGTCGGAGTTGAGTTATTCGTCAGGCCTTGGACCTCAAATGCCAGCTTCAAAAACCTCGGTTCATCAGTTGATGAGTTGGCGCCGTCTTCGAAGCATCTGTGTGAGATGTTAGTGGTTGTAAGGGGTTGTCAATTATAACGCTTTTCTGCTATTGAATCTTGTCTTGCGCGATGTTGTAGAATAATAATATTCTTTTGTCCCAATTCCCAACGATTTTTTTCTAAGTCTCGTATGAATTGTGTAGTACTCTAAGGTTATTGTAAATGTAAACTTTTCCAAGTTGAACTGTTCTATGATATAGTAACTCGTGCATATGGAAATATTTACTCTACTTTTCGTTTAGTTAGAGCAGGTCAATGTTAAGTATCGATTTTGTTAATGAAAGTAATAAATAAGTACATGTATACTTTTCTGCTTGTAAACATGAATTGTGAACATGGAAATAATATATAGTGATCCCTTTGATTGAAGTTGATCGACATAATGTTTGTTAACTCGCATTGTATATTACAGATTTTTCCATGAAATTGTGTATGGATTCTGTATTGAATAAGTTCTTTGTTTTGTTTTGTGTCATTCTATATGCAGTCAGTGATTTATAGAAATATCTTTTTCTTTAGCTCCTTTGTATTTCATTAAATAAAGTGTTATAATTTATTGTTGACTCAGCCTATTCATGCATGTTTCTATTTATTTCAATTATGTATCAGTTTTTTTACAGTGCAGAGAGAATACAAAATTTCTCCATTTAGAAGACATTGGCTCTGCAAAAAACAAGAGTCCACTTCAAAAATGCCTTCCTCAGGAAAAGATTCTATTTTTCTTTTTGATGTGGATGGAACTCTCACAGACCCTAGGAAGGTAATATATATATTTTTCTTCACTTCTAAGTGGTGCTATTCAATATGCAAAGCCTGTGTAATTTTTGCTGATGGAATTGAAAAAATAATTCTCTCATTGAGGCTTCTAACATGTGAGATCTATATTTTCTTCTCAGAGGTGTCAAAAAAAACCCTTCTGGCTTCTGAAAATTCTTAGCAAAAGTTTCAATTTTTTTTATAGTTTTATGATAGAATTTAATCAACCTATATATTATTCAACCTATATTGCTGGAATTGGTCTCAAAGGCAACCAAAGCTGGTTAATTCAAGATAAATGTGGGTGTTCACTTCACAAGGAACCCAAGCTGTAGTTTACCTTAATTTAAACTGAAGCTCAATTCACTTCAATGTAAACCTATGCTCTAATGTGAGCATCAGTAGCACAGCCCATAATCTCAATTCTAATTTGAACTGTGACCACTTAAATAATGGTCATCACTTTGCTTTAACTAACCCTAGCCTTCAAGATATGAACATTTGCCTTAACCTGCAATGTTGAACCAGCAATTAAACTTATTTTCACATTTTAACTATTACCTGTCTTTCTTGGTTATTGCTTTGATATTTGTTGCTCTGTAATGGTAGGGGAAAAGTTTTCAGTAACTGAATGAAAAAACCAATAGAACATCACCTCTTGAAACATCTTTCAATATGACACTAAATTGATTTATGAAAATCTGAACTTGAAATTTTTATTAGTTGTAACTATGTTATAAATGACAAACTGATGTAATTAAACCATTCATTGTGTGGCTACTTTGGTTAAATATAGTGGAAGAATAAGCTAATTCCTTGTCAAGATCTGCACCAGACTTTTGCTATTGCGGTTTTGAAATTCGTACCAGAGATTTTTTCACAATATTCTCTCGTGATCAGAGTGAAAAATTTAGAAATGGTTTATGAAGTTTTTTAAAATATTAAGAGCTTGAGATGGAGCTTCAGAATTTTTTACAAGATGTATCTTTCAACTAGTCAGTTAAGAAAAGATTTTAGATATTAGTAGAAACTATTTCATGAATTAATTTGTATTTCTGTTTTTATAATTTCTTGATATGATAGAAAATTACAAAAAAAATTTTGACCACTTGATATTAAGGTGTCTTTGATCTAAATATTTAATTCCCAAATTTTTATCCACAAATTGTTGTTCTACAATGTTGGTTCCCTACTTCCAGTGGTGCCTCATGATTCAATTTAAAAGGTGACCATCTTGATGTGTACTATCTGTACTAGCAAGCTTATGAATTCTACACTGTTCAGCCTGCCCAATTCAAATATGACTTGCCATGTTTGCATTGCAGTGCAAAATTTGTCCAATAAATGTGTTTGAATTGAAAGCAATTCAAATCACAAGGTACCACTGTATTTTGGAATACAATAGAATGTCTAGTACATGTTGTAGTTTTAAATGTTTGAAACATTATGCCAGTATTGGCAGTATTCTGTACT
>VCRD01001902.1:25076-41301 GCA_006783055.1 Trinorchestia longiramus
CCGCTCGAAAGCAGATTCGCTCACCAGTCGACCTAGCTGGTGATAGTCGATCCAGTCGATATATGTTGCTATATATCATGAATGACACGTGAAAACACTCTGTTCAGTCTCACTACTTCAATGTCTTCAACTGCAAGACCTAGGCTTTGTTCCTTCAATAATATGAGGTGTTGCGTGCGACTTGCTGACACAATGCAATCTAAACGAGGAAATTAACTTCATCATCGAGGTTACAGACTGGTCGACTGTGATGAAGAGGTAGTTACTATTGGAATACTTTAATTTGTTTTAATTGAGTGCGTGTTTGCCCCCCATCTCAATACTCAGTTTGGTTTCATCAATGTTGAGTACTGTAGCACAATCAGTGAATTCACAGAGAATGTTTCATGTTAGTCATTTTAAATTCTTCCCTTAAAAAGTGGTGAGGCTTTTCTTGAAATTAGCGAGATGTGATATTGATGACCTTATACAAGATACAGCAACATAATGCTTTGCTTTTAAAAAAAGAAAGTTATGTTACCGCTCCCTGTACATTTTAATGTTATTTGGAAATTTGTTTACAGGAGCACAAAATCAGAGAAAAGTTCGTTGAGGCTCTACGCAAGGAGTTTTCAGACCTCGGCCTGACTTTCAGCATCGGTGAGCTGTTCTGCATGCAATTAAAACTGGAGTAGTTTGGTGGAATACTTGTGTACTTCTTGATGCCGGTGTACATCATGATGCTTGTGTACAGCATTATTTTTTGTACATCATTTTCTGTGTACATCATGATGCTCGTGTACAACATTGTGCCTGTGTATATCAACTCGAAAACTCTTAATGATGAAAATGAAGAGAATCTATAGATGAAATCAGCTGATTCTATCTGTACTAATTGACAAAGTAGTTCAATTTTTTATGAATAATTGAACTTTTGTTGTATTTAATAAGTGTTATTGTTTATTTGAGAATGAAAAGGATATCACATCTTCATCTTCTTGATTATTAGAATCATCCTCTTGTGTACAAATAAAACCTGGCAGCCATTTAATATGTCGGACTCTTCTCGTCTTAGAAACCTGTTTTGCGTCTGGTTTAGCAGTTTAACCTCATTTGCTATCATGTTTTATCTCATTTACTGTCATGGTTAACCTGAGAAATGCTCAGCAGCCAAGCAGGGATGCATGAGTGTCCGAAAACGTACCTTAAAGTATTGCTGCTCCTCGGTCTGGATAAGTAGAGCAGGATTCTTAAGCTTCTCTCTAGGACTGGAGGGATGTGGGAACTGGTTTGTTACCATGGGCCTGGCGTTCATACAAGAAGTTCCTAACTACTCGCCTCGGAATATTTATTGCTTGTTGCACAAGTGTGTTAGGGATTGAGTTAGGATTACTTCACTAAATGCGTGTTGTACACCGCTTTTCAAGAGAAATGGTCGTCAAATGTTAGACTTTGTTCATTTATTTGTGATATATAAGAATATTTTTGACGCGTCATATATAATTATAATGGTAGTGCAGTAACTTTTGGATTAAGGTTAGTTAAGGCAGTGATCACAGCAGCATTAAAGGTCACAAAGTTGTTGCTAAAGCTTAGGTCTCCTAAGAGTATCAATTGTTAACATTTCATAGAATAGAATTGAATAGAATGAGGCTATAGGAACGAACCATCTGGCCCATTCTTGGGTCGGATAATTACTTCGATAATTATTCGGTTGTTTACCCAAGTCCCATGCCGTATTTCTAGCCGCATCAACCATGTCGGCAGCGGGATTCGAACCCGGGTCTTCCCGCTCGAAAGCAGACTCGTTCACCAGTCGACCAAGCTGGTGCTTGGGCCATAGGACTAAGAGGCAATGTAATACTAATATGAGTATAGTCTCTTATTCTGGTTACTGTTGTTTATTGTTGTTTCAGGTGGTCAGATCAGCATAGATGCCTTCCCTGACGGCTGGGATAAAACTTTCTGCCTGCAGTTCGTCGAGAAAGACTTCAAGGTATTCTGCTGAAGGCTTTAACCCTTTCACGACCAAATTATTCTCATACTGATCAAAATATTGCGTAAATTACCACTTATCTTTACTACTCTGTATGTAATTTTGCCGTAATTTTGAACGAAACATTTAGAATATGGGACTAAAGGGAATGATGTTGAAAGTTTGTTTGGAACATATTACCCCAACGGTAGCGAAAGGGTTAAAGTACTAGACTAGTTGCAAGTCATTTTGTCGTAAATGTACTGACTGTAAAAACTAATCATAGGTTTGTGTGGTTAAAACTATTCTAGTGTTACGTTATGAAATTATATTCCTTGAGACAAGTTTTTTGTTTCATCATTCATCGCTGAACGATAGTGTGTAATGTTGAAGACGAAGTTTGTATCAGGTGAGCAAGTTCATGGATATGAAGAAGGATTCAGAACATCATAGTGTAGAAGTACGTGATAAGCCACCGACGTCAGCGAAAATGAGGCTGTTGAACAATAGTATGAGTAATTAAGAAAGGCACTAAATAGGAGCGCTAGTGATAATATATTTGTTGAAAGAGAAGGGAGAGCAGTTGATGGTGCAGTCAAGACGTGAGGGTGACGATGGCAGAAAAAGTTTTAAAGGAATGACTACAAATGAAGAAAACCAAAACATTTGACATGTTTAACCCTTTTGATCCGGCTTTTGCTCTCTGTTCAGACATACATGTGCCTACAGGATCGAAAGGGTCAAGTGACGACTTTAATAACGAGAACTTGATAGAACTGCCAGGATAACTGAAACAGCGTGAAGAAACAGTGAAAACAAAGGAATGTTGCGCCAAGTGTGATCATTCAGATTCAGAAGATAAGCGAGTTAAAATAGATGGAAATTATTTGGAATTGTTCGGAAGGAAAGCAGTGTGCTGCTGTTCTAAGCGCATGGTTTTGACTAGTTCCTGCTTGTGAAGGATGATACAAAGATGTAGTAGCGATGAGAGAATAGAGGACCTGCTGCATTTGAGCTAAATGACGCAGCTTGAAATAAACTGCAGGGTAAAGAGATAAGGTTGAGTAGGCAGTGGCAGACAGATGTTTGTGAAAGCAGCTAGGAAAATAAAGTGTAAGAAGAACGGTAGAAAAATGAAATCTGAGAAGGAAGTAAGGAAAATGAAGTCTGATAAGGCAGTTAAGTTGGATGGCTGTACAGTGAATCGTGTGAAGGCTTGACCGTGACGGAAGGATTGATGAAATTGTTTGTGTTGATGATACAGCGCAGTTGGTTGGATCTTTGCTACTCAAGTGGTGGTCCGCGGACTAACTGCCGGTATAATTTCTGATGTAAGTTAGTGTTACCAAGAAACATTACCAGCCCCTGGCACATTAAAAAAAAATGCCAGTAGGCCACATCAGACAGTTTGAGAAGCATTGGTTTTGGTGAAGTCCTGTACAGGATTCGTTCCTTAATACAGTGTAGGTGATCGCACTGAACCGAAGTAGAAACTGTGCATGTGAATGACTTGGTTCTAAGTGTAGTAGTATTTTGTGCGTCATTGGTAGAGTGTAAGATCAAGTACATATCTTAAACTGTAGAATAGGTACTGTCATAAGGGAAACTGACTTAGCGCTGTCAAACGGGCGTGTTGATTACATATCTTTGATTTAACGAATTTGTGGGAAGTTACATTTTGAGAAAATTTAATAAAATTGTACTTTGCTTTGCAGACCATCCATTTTTTCGGCGACAAGACTTCTCCAGGAGGCAACGACTACGAGATCTACTGTGACCCACGGACTGTGGGGCACACAGTGTCCTGCCCTGTTGACACTGTCTTGCTCGTCTCACAGATCCTGCAAATGTCGTAACTGTAGCAGTTGTGTTGTGCATTTGCTTGTGTAGCTGTATGCTGGATTGTGCAGCTGTATGCTGGATTGTGCAGCTGTAGGGTGCATTGTGCAGCTGTATGCTGGATTGTGCAGCTGTAGGGTGGATTGTGCAGCTGTAGGGTGGATTGTGCAGCTGTA
Source organism: Trinorchestia longiramus (assembly GCA_006783055.1). NCBI lineage: Eukaryota > Metazoa > Arthropoda > Malacostraca > Amphipoda > Talitridae > Trinorchestia > Trinorchestia longiramus. The sequence goes on from VCRD01001902.1 coordinate 29,046, forward strand.
TGGTGGATTGTGCAGCTGTAGGGTGGATTGTGCAGCTGTAAGGTGGATTGTGCAGCTGTAGGGTGGATTGTGCAGCTGTAGGGTGGATTGTGCTGCTGTATGGTGGATTGTACAGCTGTATGGTGGATTGTGAGGCTGTATGGTGGATTGTACAGCTGTATGGTGGATTGTGAGGCTGTATGGTGGATTGTACAGCTGTATGGTGGATTGTGAGGCTGTATGGTGGATTGTACAGCTGTATGGTGGATTGTGCAGCTGTATGGTGGATTGTACCAACGCCTTATTGTTAACGGCTAATATGACTATTCTAGCGGCAGAAGCCACGACTGTAGTTGCTATGACAGCCGTGAGTGCTGCAGCATAAATAGCTCCAGTATTGAGAGACCATAAAGAATTAACAACTACAATGTAGTGACAGTGATGTCGGGTCAGTTAAATTATCAGCACACAACTCCTGGATGCGCTGCTATGCATAAATGACTTCTGTGTTTGAACGTTTCGTTTGAGTTGAGCTTGCGCGTTTGGTATCTATTTAGATCAGATCAGAATGAGGCTATAGGAACGAACCTTCGGGCCCATTCTTGGTACGGATAATTACTTCGATAATTATTCGGTTATTAACCCAAGTCACATGCCGTAATTCTAGCCGCGTCAAAATGTTCGAATCTATTTAGAAATGTTCGAATCCATTTAGAGAAGGCATCTGCTTATGATGCTGTGCCGGTTAAAAGATAACTAGACGAACCTTTATGTTTTATTTTGCTTTTCCAAGAATTTCAGCAATCGAGTGAAACGCTCTAAGTGCAGCCTCTTTGATAATTTTGAGCCTATTTACTCGCAACGCCCATCCTTGCAGTGATCTGCAGGCGAGATGTAGCTTAACAGGGCTGTTGTGTGATGGTGGCCCTTGTATAATATACACTGCAATATCTGTGCTGCTAACTCCTCGTAGATGTACACTAGCTGTGTGGAGTGTGTGACCACTACCACTAGCTTGGTTGGTTTGTGTATGACCATCGGCGGCTAGAATTACGGCATGGGACTTGGGTACCGATCCAAGAATGGGGCAAAAGGCTCGTTCCTATCGCCTCATTCTATTCTATTCTACTTCGTTGTAAACTGCGTCGTCTTTCACTAGTAGGAGGTCGCCCTGGTTTGGGACTCAACAAATAATAATAATAATAATAATGAGAAGTTGCCTAATGATGATACAGGACCAACTCCTGTGAATCTTACGCTGGCCTGAGACGCTTAGCTTGCTGTGTAGCTGTGGTGGCATCTCGGTGTGTTGTTCTGTGGTGTGCATTGCTGCTGAAGTGTAAATGCGGACACGCTCTAGTATAGTGGAAATGATGCAATTTCAAAATTATTAACTGTGATGATTCATATTGTACTTGTTTATTCATTTCTAGTACAGCATCAACTGTACAATGAGGTTAACCCTTAAATTTACCCAAACCAAGTTAGTTAGTTATTTTATTATAAATTATGTAGTACGCTATGCGACATGTATGCTTTATTCATTGTATTTCTTACCGAGTTGTTGAGACTATTTGCGAGAATTTAGGAAAAATGTTCTGTTGATAACTTATCGCAAACCGAGCTGCCCTTTCTTATAGAATTTTTCTTGAGCTTATATCAAGAAAACTACGTCTATTAATTAGTCTTAATTAATAAACGTAATTAATACGGTGTGCTGAAGGACTTTATATAAAGCGTCTCTCATGGCTTGTTGTTTCGTAATATTCCGATGTCTATCCTCGTCAATGTTTGACTCTTTTCATAGGTAAAACAAAAATCTGTATTATGCGTGTACTCCTTGATGAAGGGTAATCAATGAGTCGAGCAAGATGTCTCCATATATCTTTGTTAGTGGCATTATAGAGTTAAAAAAAATTTCAACGATTTGGTACACAGAATCTTAGACTTTTGTATTTGTGAAATCAGTAGAATTTGTCGAGTAAACGTGAGCCTTCAAACGTCTGGAATGTAGCCTACAAATAGCGACTAGCGTGAAAGCATTTTAATAATTAGTGATTGTCAGTATGATATTAATGCATGCAAGCAGAAGGGTAAAAAGATTACTTATAGGAAACAGTTAATCTGTGATTATCGAGGTTCTAGGATTGCCTGTACAAACCACAGGAGAAATAAACGAAAGCATAATTTACGATAATAAACTGGTTAAAATCAGCATTCTAAACTTTATCTAATCTTGAAAGTCTGAAGTGTCCCGTAACAGTTTATTTACGTTGTGATTTTTTATTTAGGAAAGCAGTTCTTTAATCATTTTACTTACGTTCCTAGACGCTATGCTGTATTTCCAGTTCCTTATCTTAACTGATCTTACAATTTTCACTTCATAGAATAAATTTTAACATCCAGTTTACGAATATTGACTGATATAGTAATTTAATAACAAATGATAGGAATTTGTCGAAGAAGTAAATGATACTGTAACACAAATAACGAAATTTCAGTCTTGTAGCAATATTTCGCCATTATACTCCCATATCTCATTGTCATACATCTCGCAACGACTAGTTTAGTTCTACCTAGTTGTTATAGTTGTTAGTTCTACCTAGTTGTTATAGTTGTTAGTTCTACCTAGTTGTTATAGTTGTTAGTTCTGTCTAGTTGTTATATCACAGTTTTTTAATAATTCTCCATTTCTTTAGCAATCTTCAGTTTCACTTTAATGGTTTACTATCATACTATTCTGGCTTTTTCATTCATGCCATGCTTAACGATGTAGTAATTTACCTGCGTTTTATGAGTTCTAATTAACAAATGCATGAATATTTAGCGCAAAGTACATGTGAAATTTTTTTAACCAAGACAAAAGTCTTGATCTCCATTTATTCAAGAACAACAATCCATTTAGGAAGTAGCAGTGATGGAAAAGTGTTTACATCATAGACGTTGAACGTATTTTTTGCATATCTATATGGAAATACAGCGAAAAGAATTGTATATACGTAACAAAAATGTTCTGAAAATAATTTATTTTAGAAATCCTATCATAGACTTGAAACGCGCAGAAACGCGGTCTGTCTTTCACTTGCGTATCATCTCAATTAGGAGAAATATCTTTAGAGTTGAGGTCGAATGTCCTCGTCATGTTCCGCTTGGGTAAACATCAGCAGTGCCAACTTGTTAGCTTCGCTTCTTCCATAACGACCGTAGAAAAAATGTTTCGTTGATTTGATCTCTAATGGATGGAAGCTCGTTCCGTTTTCTTTACCCTTTAAAATACACAAGCCTCCATGTGCAACCATCACCAGACCCTTAAATGTTTGGTAGGTATAACTAGTGCTATATCAGCTCGTGCACTGATACTGTGGATCTGAATCATCCTAAATTTTTACTTTAGTTTACCTACAATATTCAATATAATTAACTTTATATTTAATTCTTTCATTTTTCTTGTGTAATATATGTACAATCTTTGTACTTAGAATCAGTAGCTAGCAACTAGGTAATGGAAAATTTTGAAAATTAATTGTGTAAAATTGTGCGCCTTTCAGTTGCATCGACGGAGTTTTTGTCAGATATGGAGATGTAGGCTGATCGCTTTATTTCACGGTGTTGACCCTGTTGATAATGTAACATTTAAAGTGCTCAAAGATCCTGTGCCTTATTTTCAAACGTCTATTAGGGGGCTCGTCCATAGCTACTGTAGTCTCTCAGATTTTCACTGCTAGGCGGATCAACTTGTCCAAATTATGCTAAAATTATTTCCTACCGACTAATATACTACCGGAAAAATGTACAATGTTGTTTTGATGTATTTATAGGCGAACTTTATATATAAGCTGAAACAAAATAAAAAGCTTACAAATTGAAGTTTTGTGCAATACGATAGTATTAGTACTACTTACTCTACGTCTGGCAGCGAGGGGCTACTCTCGTTGCAGCACATGTCATACTCATCCCGTTCAACAAGTTGAAAACTGTTTGTTTACGTAGAAAGGTACGCTTTAGAACGCTAAAAATGACTAATGAGGTAATGGAACGCTTAAGATTATAAATGGCACTCATTTGCATTAAAAATTTTTTGGAAACGCGGGCTTTTAAAAATTTTAGTGACAACAGTGGAAGCCAAAAAATATTCATCAACCTTGGAAAGCAACAAACTTTTTTGCGCATTGGAGTGTGAATGAACGATTGACTATTTTAGCAACAATATCAATTAACAAATTGTGAACACAGATGATGAGTTTTAATGAAAATGTGAAGGCTTTTGTGATATCAAGAAATCGACGTTGGGATTTTATTGTTGAATAATTTTCATGAAGAAGACCATGACGACCGCTACGGGTAAGTACATGTCAAAGATTATCTTCATTAACTTCAGTTTAACTTCATAAATAATAAGCTTAGCAACGCGTATTATTCTCTTATATGAGGCTTGCATGGCTTGCAATAGCATTTTGCATGATATTATAGCTACTTTTCATTATATACATATCAGGATCAGTTTTTTTACAATATACATAAGAATTAAACGATGGCTCCTGATCGCATGAATTTTGTGACGGTAAGTAAATTTTTTCTTGTGTTTGCAGTTTTCCTCCATGAGAAGATAGTGAAGAAATAGTGAAATACCTGATGCTATGTAGAACATTTCATCGTGGATTACTAAAAATGGATTACATCGTGGATTACATCGTGGATACTAAAAATACCTGATGCTATGTAGAACATTTCATCGTGGATTACTAAAAATGGATTACATCGTGGATTACATCGTGGATTACATCGTGGATACTAAAAATACCTGATGCTATGTAGAACATTTCATCGTGGATTACGCAGCAACGATAAGTATTTTATCTTCAGTTTAGTGCTGGCGATTGTAAAGCAGAAATTATGGTGTTTTGCGTGTACTGAATGGAAAGAAAAATTTTTTAGGTGAACTCTTATGAAGTGCATGCATAAGTTTTCATTGGGTGTTTCGTGTCACACGATAATAAAACATCTAAAATAATTCTGTTGCTGAATCCCCAGCCATTTTAATTAGAGTCAGTCCCTGTTTACTTTATTACATAAATATTAAATATTACGCATATTTTGAAGTTTTTTATGATTAACTGGAACTCTGTGAATTTGAGGAACATTTTTGCAACATTTACCGCTAAAATGAATGGGTCCTTACGTATTATCGGGAGGACCTTTGATTTTTACTTTTTCTTTTTTTTCACAAGGTTTGTTGGTTAGGTTAGGTTAGGTTAGGTTAGGTTAGGTTAGGTTAGGTTATTTTATTGTTTTAACCGTTTCAATAAATAATTTACTTTAATTTTTGAGTCGTTTTTTTAAAGGTCCTCCCGATAATACGTAAGCACCAATGAATGTTTATGTTTACATATTTATACGTGCCGTAGGAAGATGTACATCTTGTTTGTTGTGCTGTTCAGGCATTGGAACACTCCTTTAGGACACATATTGGGGAACTTAGTTTAATTCCTTTTTTTTAAATTGCTCAAAGACTACGAACTGCAGTACATTTTTCCTTGTGAAGCGCTTTATTGCTTCGTACCGAAATATCATGTGAAACATTGAATTGCAATCTACTGTTCCAGCGCCAGTTTCTTACACTTATCTTGATATGAATGATGGGGCGGCTGCTGTGTGGTGGGACAACTTGAAGGCTTCCAGTGCAGCTTGAAGGCTTCCAGTACAACTTGAAGGCTTCCTGTACAACTTGAAGGCTTCCTGTACAACTTGAAGGCTTCCAGTACAACTTGAAGGCTTCCAGTAGAACTTGAAGCTTTCCAGTACAACTTGAAGGCTTCCAGTACAACTTGAAGGCATCCAGTACAACTTGAAGGCTTCCTGTACAACTTGAAGGCTTCCTGTACAACTTGAAGGCTTCCAGTACAACTTGAAGGCTTCCTGTACAACTTGAAGGCTTCCTGTACAACTTGAAGGCTTCCAGTACAACTTGAGGGCTTCCAGTACAACTTGAAGGCTTCCAGTACAACTTGAGGGCTTCCAGTACAACTTGAAGGCTTCCAGTACAACTTGAAGCCTTCCAGTACAACTTGAAGGCTTCCAGTACAACTTGAAGGCTTCCTGTACAAAAGTTACGCATAAATGTTCATGACTGAATAATTATTGCAATATTTAACTTCGTTTCACAGGCCAACCTTTCAGTTTTCCATAATTTTTTAGTGAAATTTTCCGTACGGTAGTTTTAAGTGAGGAAGTATGATTAACCCTCTCCTGGTTTTCCACGTCAATTGACGTCAATTTTTTTCTATTACCACTGGTTTTCACGTTAAATAACTTTTTCGTGTGCTAATAAATGTTGGTTTTAAATGTTGTTTCCTTTTTTAGGAGTTTTTTTGGTTGTTTGGTGGGGAAAACATTTTTTCTGATTTTTCGTAACCGCAGCAGGTACACTACTAGCCAGTTCCCGTGGAAATTCCACGATTTAGATTTGATTAATTTGAAATTATTATAAAGATAAATGTATTGAAGATTTACGATGAATTATTGTGTTTTAAATGAATACTTTTTACTGATATATACAGGACTTCCATTGTGCATCTTATCGAACGATAACGGAACCCAGATAATACCCGTTAAAATTCCTAATTCAAAAGTAAGAAAATGAAAGATCTATGAAATAAATACATTTTTTAGTTTTACCCGTAGTACCATCAGAATCGGAATATTTTTCTTGAATATATACAGAACTTTTATTTTGTATCTTAACTAACGATAACATGGCCGTGTAAGAGAATAAACCTAATAACGGAACAAATGGCGTGTTTTATAGTGTTCTGGTACCTTTGGTATCCACAATACAATGCTTGTAATACATGCATACTCGTTCTGATTTCAGTTCAATAATTTTTCTTCAGTAATAGATAGGAAGTAATGGGACAGACACACATAGAGAGACGAAGATACGTAGTCGATTATACAGGGTGTCCCACACTTAACTAACCCTTTACATTTACTAATAAAACAAAAACTAAGAACGCTAGGTTGTTAAAACTAGTTACAATTGAAAGAAAAACGTTTTTTGGTTAATTAAATTAGTATCCTAAATACACATCTACTGAATAACTAAATTTCTAATTCGATTTCAGAGCCTTGCTTTACCATCATGTCTCAATACAGCAAAAAAGAAAGAATAAAATTCTGCAAGTGTACATGAGATCATTTTCAGGAACAGAAGTGTAGCGTGATTACCAAATCTAGTTTCAAACATGAACAAGTCCTTCTAAAAACACAATTAAATCTCTATTTCGTAAATTCACAGAGACTGGTAGCGTTAATGACCGGTCATGATCTGGAAGATTAAGATCCATACGTACTGAAGCTGTAATTGACTGAGCCTCTATAGATGCTGCAGATAATCCTTCAACATTTACGAAATAGAGATTGTGTTTTTAGAAGGACTTGTTCATGCTTGAAACTGGATTTGGTAATCACGCTACACTTCTGTGACTGAAAATGACCTCATTTACACTTGCAGAATTATTATTCTTTCTTCTTTGCTGTATCGAGACATGAAGGAGAGGCAAGGCTTTGAAATCGAACTGGAAATCTAGTTATCCAGTTGATGCGCACTTAGAATTCTAAGTTAATTTACCATAAAAACGCTTTTCTTTCAATTGTAACCAGTTTTAACAACGTAGCGATTTTAGTTTTTGTTTTATTAGTAAATGAAAAGATTCAGTTAATTCTGGGACACCCTGTATATGTAGATATATTAATGTGACCACTAATGGATTAAGAGGAGTTCGTGGTGGCACGAATGAACGTTAATTAGTTACCCGTTAAAATGAACGTTATTTAGTTTGGTTGTAGGACCAGAAGTGCTGGGATGACAGAAGTGCTAGGATGACAGAAGTGCTGGGATGACAGAAGTGCTGGGATGACAGAAGTGCTGGGATGACAGAAGTGCTGGGATGACAGAAGTGCTGGGATGACAGAAGTGCTGGGATGACAGAAGTGCTGGAATGACATGCCATATTTCGTGAAGCATTGGCGCACACAAACAGCTCGTTCCTATTGCCTTATTCTATTGTAGTACTGCAGTGGTCTGTGGGAGCCCCTACGCCAGGAGCTACTTCACTTGCAACCTTTTCAATGATTCTAATGCCTTCAACAATTATACCCTCGCGAAAAAAAAGATTTAGGACTGTCAGACAATTTCTTCGCGATAATGTTAGCCATAAAGATGTTAGTACTTGGAAAATATTCGTCAATTATGACTTGTGACCTTTAGATTTGTTCAGTAACTTCAACTCTGGGAATAAAAAATGGCTCTTTAAGAGTGATGCAGTACGCAAGGTGAGTCATCACGTCACTGCGCAGCGCAGGATGGAAATTATTTCAAATTTTACTTTTGAAATTTGCCGTCGAAAACATCTGCATACAATGGAAGGAAAATGAATATTCGTACACCTAGATATTTTTTATTCGACTTTTAAGAAACCAAAAAGTTACAATTCATATAATGATTTTAGACGGTGGCATAATGAAGCAATAAACATAGCTGTGGTATAAATTAATTAAAATATTTTCTACAATTTTTAAGGGTAAAAAAGCGTTCGTACTAAACAGAAAATAATGCATTATAATCATTTAATAATTTGCAGCACAGCCACATTAATCACATCAACAGCAACTAATTCTCCTTTTATGGTTTTCAATTAATGGCTTGTAAATTCTTGTTGATATTTTTATTCTATTTTTCTTTGCACGTATTCTTAAGACCAGGGGTGCTTGTTGGAGCTCTCGGTTGAATTTAAATTTTCAAAAAAACACTACAAATTCTCTACTGTGTTTGACTTAGAGGACTGATTTAGCCCTTCTAGTGTATCGACATTATTTTACCCATCCATTTCTTCGTAGATTTTGCTGTGTGTTTTGGATCATTATCTTGTTGGAAGACCCAGTCCTCATGAAGTTTAGGCTTTTCAATGGAAACGAACATATTTGTTTTAAAAATATTTTCATATGCTTTAGCTTTCATTCTACTTATTAGTGCGATGTTCCCCGTACCTTTTGCAGCAAAACTCCCCCAAATCATGATGCTGCCATCATTAAATATCACTGTTGTAATTGTGTTCTTCGGTTTGAAGGCAGCGCTCTCTTTCTTCTATACAATGATTTCCTAAATTACTTGGAGATGTCCCAATTTTAGCTTCATTGTTCCTCAGAATTCTTTCCCAGAATGATTCTTGTTCATTTTTACGTACACGAACAATTTTGAACTGTGTATCCCCGTGTGTTCTGAAGAGCAGTGTAGTTTTCCTAGTTAAGTGCAACTTACAATTGCTCTCCTGAATTTCAATGTTTATTGCTCGTCTCGTATCACTGAATCCTGATCAAAGTAAATCATCTCGCATCTTTTTAATATAAATATTTGGATCTTGTTTAAACTTGGCGTTATAATCTTTTGAAAGATCCGAGAGAAATCTTGCAAGAAGGATGAAATCTTCTTTGGTTTTTAAGAATTTTTATCTTTTTATACCGTGCAATAAATGAGGTGAGAGTAGTAAATGAAGTCTTTATGTTTCCTGACATTTTCCTGTTACTCTTACTTTCTTTTAGACTTTAACAATCGGTTATTTTTGGAAATGTATTACTTCTATACCTTTTGCTTTGATGATAACCTAACTGTACGAAGCACCAATGTAGACTATTTAATTTGCATTTTTTAGGTTGGAAATAACTAGTGATTACATTATTCTACCGAACTAAAGCATTATATGGAAACACTCTTGAAACTAAGAACGGTTTAAGAACAATAAATTTAAAAGATATATTGTAAGAATACTTTCTTCGTCCCAAAAAATTGAAATGTGCATTTTAATTAATTTTTAGTGGAATTTTCGTTTTTTGTGCATATTTCGACATTATGCACTTGCGTACGATTATTATGCTCGTATGAATCAGTTTTTTTGATTCGTGTGAAGTAATTCAAGCTATACAAAATTTCGTATACGAATATCTGTTCCGCCAGACTGTATGTTGCGAGTTGTCATGCCGTCGTGTGTGTAGGGTACGGAAGTTGCAGCAGTCAAGCATCATTTAAACACAGGTAATATTTTCTTCCCTAGAATTGTTCCTAAAAAAGATGGTACCAAAGATATGATGCATTGAGCAAGTGAGATGCAAACGGCACCATAATGAGATGAAAAGAAGCGTTTTGGTGTCACACATAACAAATTTTAACCCTTCTTTTCTGAATATATTAAGGCATTAAAATATTGGCTGGACGAGAAGTAAACCGTGTCCCAGGCTACGTGATACATAACAATTAGTGTCATACAGTCGCTTATGAATACAAGACTCCTGTCGCGCTTTAAAAAGCTTACGCCATTCGACCTTTCGAAATCGCTGGACTTTTTCGCGACAGAAAAATACCTGAGGATGATATGACAACTTGTCTGTCGAGTGTCAGGGACAAAAAGTCGAGAACCCGCAATGACCTTGAATTTGTATTGTTTATGTATGAGAAAGAGTTGTTTCATCGTAAGTTTCGCATGGTTCGCCACACACGCTCATATGAAGTAAGAGTTTTCCTAGCGTCTGTCCCGAGAATTATCGTACATTGTGCGAATATTATATATGAATATATGGTAGGCTGCTCGACACCTGCAATTAAGCAGACAATTCATGTTCGCTCTTTTTGTATTTATGACTTGAGTTGTACAAATGTAGTTTTGTTTGTTTTGAAACATGTATGAACCTTCAAGACTTGGTAACTTTCTCGTGGCATGCCATTCGAATGATAATTATAACTTTCTTGAGTGTTAGAATGTTTATTTTATGTTGAACATATCACGACACTACAGCGCGTTCTACAGTACTATAGTACTACAGTACTACAGTACAACAGTGCTACAGTACTACAGTACTACAGTACTACAGTACTACAGTGCTACAGTACTACAGTACTACAGTACAACAGTGCTACAGTACTACAGTACTACAGTACAACAGTACAACAGTACTACAGTACTACAGTACTACAGTACTACAGTACTACAGTGCTACAGTACTACAGTACTACAGTACTACAGTACTACAGTACTACAGTACTACAGTACTACAGTACTACAGCACTACAGTACTACAGTACAGTACTACAGTACTACAGTACTACAGTACTACAGTACTACAGTACTACAGTACTACAGTACTACAGCACTACAGTACTACAGTACTACAGTACTACAGTACTACAGTACTACAGTACTACAGTACTACAGTACTACAGTACTACAGTACTACAGTATGTTAGTCTCAAGTGTTTAGGGCGACTGACAAATGTATTACATTCAGCGACTTCAGAACCTTAGGAAAAATATTTCAATCTTGACCTAGAAATACGAAACAAAAGAAATATCCTGAAAAATTCAATCTCCTGTGAGATATTAATGTAGAAGAAAGCTAGGTATTGCAGATGCGTCAAGGCTTCCACATTCAAGAAGTGTAACGCGAAAGCGCAATGTTAATGTGTCCAACGCGTTCAGTGTCTTATATGGTAGAGCATCAGGGAAAAATAGTTCAGTGTAAGCTTTATTCTCGTTTTTGTGTTTTAGTGTCAAGACTTGAATAATTTTAAGGAAAATATGGGAAGACTTGTTTCTGACTTACTTTGTTTCATTTAATAATGCTCACTATTTGGCTGTGAAGAAGGTAGAGCATTGCTGGCTAGAGCGTTGAAAAAAGATGAATATCAAAGGTTATAAGGCTTATAATATTGGCAGAGAAATGAGAGTATTTAAGTGGGGTGATATGAATAAACTCTGGCAAATAAGGATGTGGTTGAGGTCGTAGGCTTCAGCTCAGGTGAATAAGAATAAATTAGTGTGACTATGAGGCTAAAAGTGGTAAATACAAATAACCAATAAAAAATATATACATATTGAAATGTTTATCTATTAACATTTACATCAATTCATTTCTACGATGAAGTTTTCGAACGTTTTTCATGAATATATGAATTTTCTCTTTCCTTCAGCTATTTATTAATGCATTGACTGTTTTCATAACATTTTGCTTGTTTTTAAAATTGCTCCGTCAATTTATTTGTTACTTTTATTCATTCGCTGTTCAATTCTCCTGTAAATAAAAATTGCTTAGTGCTGCATTCATGAACCACTCGTTGGTTCGCTAAATTTCTACGCCAACGGCATGGGACTTCACACGGCATGGGACTTCACACGGCATGGGACTTCACACGGCATGGGACTTCACACGGCATGGGACTTCACACGGCATG
>VCRD01001902.1:41531-54712 GCA_006783055.1 Trinorchestia longiramus
TTACTCGTGTCAGTTGTGTGTCAGTATAGACCTCACTTCCCTTACTCGTGTCAGTTGTGTGTCAGTATAGACCTCACTTCCCTTACTCGTGTCAGTTGTGTGTCAGTATAGACCTCACTTCACTTACTTGTGTCAGTTGTGTGTCAGTATAGACCTCACTTCTTGCATGCCTAACGACTTCCTACGCATAACAGTTTTGTAAGTGAAGTATTTCTGCGGCTGTGACATGTTTGTAGGTGTAAGATTTTTGAAGGTTCACCAGTCTTGAAGCTGCAACATTTTTGTGTGATATTTTTGAGGCTGTAGCGGTTTTGTGTGTTCCATTTTCTCTACTGTTTTCCTGTACAATTCCGTAGCGAGGATCACGACGTGAATTTGACATTACGTCGCTTATGTATTGGCAGACACAAGCAAATAAATAGCTATTGATGATCGTACTTTACAAGCGTTACTTCTTAGAATGAATGTTTGAATTTCAGTTAGTGCTTATAAATCAGTTCAATAGCTGTTTTATTGGAGGTTATGTAGCCATAGTTTGATGTTTGGACGCGTTCATGCTTGTCCAGTCAATTTTATTTAGTAACTAGACAGTTCCCGCGGAAGCTCCACGGTTTAGATTTTACTGATTTTAATTTATTATAAAAACTAATGTATTAAAGATTGACGCTGAAATATTGTGCTTTGAATGAATATTTTTCATTTCACCCTGTATATATATATATATATATATATATATATATATATATATATATATATATATATATATATATATATATATATATATATATATATATATATATACAGGGTGTCCCAGAATTAACTGACCCTTCTCATTTACTAATATCACAAAAACTAAAATCGCTAGGTTGTTAAAACTGGTTTCAATTGAAAGAAAAACGTTTTTTGGTTAATTAACTTAGTATCCTAAATACACATCTACTGAATAACTAAATTTCTAATTCGATTTCAGAGCCTTGCTTTACCATCATGTTTCAATACAGCAAAGAAGAAAGAATAATAATTCTGCAAGTGTACATGAGATCATTTTCAGGAACAGAAGTGCAGCGTGATTACCAAATCCAGTTTCAAGCATGAACAAATATATATATATATATATATTTATATATAACAAATATATATATATAAATATATATATATATATATATATATATATATATATATATATATATATATATATATATATATATATATATATATATATATTCCATTTTGTGTTAGTCCCAGTTAGTATTCGTTGAAATTCCTCAGTTTAAAATGATAAAATTGAAGATCTCCGAAATAAAATATGATTTTCATTTATATCCGTGGTATTATCAGAATCTGAATATTTTTTATGAATATGTACATAACTTTCATTCTGCAGCTTAGCTACCGCTAACGTGGCCGTGCGAGAGAAGAAAGCCAATAACAGAAAAATGAAGTATTTTATAGTGATCCGGTGCCTTTGGTATCCACAATACATGCATACCCGTTCTGATTTCAGTTCAATAATTTTTCTTCAGTAATAGATAGGAAGTAATGGGACGGACACACACAGATACAGATGTATTCAAGTTTGGCTGGGGCGTCACCTATGCCTAGTTTCAAAACTTATATTTTAGATGTGGGTCAGTCATAAGCGCAATTTATTTCCTCAGTAGGTTTCTATTGTATGAATAACTAGCGTCTCGCCGCTAAACTTCCTGAACATTGCGTATCAAGGTTCTACCTGGACGTGATTTCATCAATATACTGAGAAGTTGTAGCAACACCTGTAGCTCTTGTATAAATTATACACTGCAGTTCGCGTAGCATTCTGTTAATTAAATCAGTAATAAAGTATGTGTGCAGTATCTGGAGAAGTTGTTTTACATGGGATCGTATTTTTGCGTGCCCTTTGCGTCAGTCTAGTTGGAGCTGAGTGTCGTAGTTCATTATTGAGACTTGAAGCCACTAATATACATGCATATACATATGTATGTCTATAAGTGGCTTTACAAAGTAAAGTAGAATGTAAGGTAGAAAGCAAAAGTTGAATTATATAATATATAAGGTTATCTATAACCTTTGCGTTCTACTTTCTCCAGTAGCCCAATTGAACAACTTTAATAATTATAATCTGTTGTTAACTTCATTGTTATTGCAGTAATAATGTCGCTCCTGAACACGGTTCTCGCACTGGTCATTAAGAATGCATCTTCTTCAAATGAATAAATAATAAAGAACTTATCTAAAGTTCAAAATGAATGTATTTATTTAATATAATGTAATGTTTCTCAAGATGCAGCTGGTCAGCTGTTATTGAATTTTTTCTGTCAATATGCTCTCGTGTGTCAAAAAATCTCTTGCAAGACCGCAGTCTAAACAGCTTTTTTATCATAAAATACATTCCGTGAATGAGGGTTCTAATCGATCATTTTTAGGTGCGATATTTCTGTCATGGACTTGTATTCCCTCGCTGCCGAGCCCTGCTTTAGAAAATACATGATTTGAGTTAAGTCTTCGGAGTAAAGTATTACATGGAAATGATAACAGAGACACCACATTAATTCTAACTCTAGGTAGTTCTTCAACCTTGTGAAAGTATGAACATATTGCGGCGAGAATAAAGTATATACCAGTACACATTTATGAGAAACTGTAGGTTTGACACGCACATACATTTAATCAGGCACATTTGCTGGAATTTTCTTCAATTTTAATAAAAAGAGGATAGCAAAAAACACTGATAAAAATTTCATTATAATGCGAACGTTTCGGGCTAACATACATTTATATGCGTATAATGCATATATATAAATATTAAGATGTACTTATCAGTATGCGTGCATTCTTACCGTTATTTGCAGTCGCTTGTGAACATCACATGCATGTTAGTTTACCATACACTAAAACAAATCGTTTCTCACTTATACTTATAAGGTTTAAGTAATTTCGTGGAGTTTATTCCTAGCTTCCAAAACTTTCATACTTTTTGAAACAGTCACACAGTGACGGTCGTTCGAAAATAAATAATATTCGTATCTTAATAATGCTCGTTTGCTTACCAAACAGTGCTTCCCTGACATTAGTTTTAACCGTTTCGATACCATTGGGTTAATAGTGTATGTCCCAACAAACTTTAAAAATCTCCCCCTTTAGTCCCATATTCTTAATGTTTCGTTCAAAATTACGGCAAAATTACATGGAGATTAGTAAAGATAAGTGGTAATTTACGCAATATTTTGATCAGTATGAAAATAATTTGTTCATGAAAGGGTTAAACCTGCCCCATTTATGACTAGGTTAGTGATCCCTGATGCTCCTCACATTAGAAGACGACAGAGAGTTGAATCAGTGCCTGAGACGACGTTGTAAGGTATCCATATCCTTCATAAAGCACACGTTGTGATTGCTGTGTGAGAGCTTGTACGATGCTCAAAATGCACTTAGTTCTCTACAAATATCCTGAAATCAGGGCCACTGTTTGAGACTGTACGTCACACGCGTACGACCATCTGAGTCTTTTCAGCAGGAATATTTTAATTACCAACTAATGATAGCACAACATGCCTTGCTCAAATGCTCCAGTTAAGGCTTGACACCGGTATTTTACTGCGGTTTTTATTCACTTTGTGTTAGTAAACTGAGGTCTGGTGTATTTCATGGGTTGATCACACGAAGTGATGATTGATGTTCGACATCTAAAGGGCATAATCAGAACTGGATGTGACTCACGGGTATCACATGTGGACAAAAACTTCTTCTGTCTTCCTTCTGTCATTTGAGGAGCGGTTGCTCAGTGAACTGCAGACTGTACAACAGCTTTTGCAACCACGCTCTCATTTCTTCCCTATTAGATGTTTGGAAGAGAAAGTGTTCATGATATTCTCATGTCATTAATTGTGCTGAATATATTCTTTAGTGCATATAATGATGACGTTCTTGGGTGAAATATGGAGTTTGAAATACTTGCAAATAATCTAAGTACACGAGTCAATATTTATTTATTCGCTCTCTTGAAACAAAATTTTCATGGAAGTATTGTGAATTGTGTCTAGTCATAAAAATATAGGAGTATAATTTATGGAGCGTCTAATAATTGAATGTTTGAATTACAAACATGAGGTCGTAGTTCATATACGTGCCTGATTACTTCAAAAACAAACATGCAGCCTGTCTGTGGTCAGGTCTGAACTTCCAAAGATAAGTTGAAATTCTCAAAAACCTATTTATTATTATAGTTAAAGTAACAACTATTTTGCGTAGTTAATTTGCATTTTCAGAGCCCATGTTCCTGAGAAATATTAAAAACTACACTCCTGTGTATTAATAACGGATGGTTTTGAAGATATGGTCTTGTATTGAAATTAAAATACCGTGAACGATGCACAGCAATAACTTTGAGAGGCCAAACAGCGTTTTTTTCTTTATAAGAGCACCTCTGAGTAATGGGTGATGTTAAGTTGCCGTGCACATCCTGCTCCATAAATTAGGGTTTATGAGCTGGTAGAGCCATTGGTTTAGGGTGTTAAGGGTTGTCACCATAGCAATACCGGCCAGGGTGCGCCGGTGGCATGGATCTGGCAGGCAACCACCACAAGTGTTCACTCTCTTCTTCGTGTGTTGAATTCGTTCGTATTTTCACGAACGCACATGTTTATTACAATTTGATTTTGATAATTGGAAAATGTTGAAGATAACACTTTTGTGATACGACAATTCTGAAAGTTATTTTTCTCAAGAATAAGAATAAGTTTTCAGCATGTCGTTTATACATGTAAGCGCGGATAACACTTTGATTCGGTAGCAATTTTGTATAGTAGTCCTTGTTCGGTAGTGAGTTTTAAACAAATATCCGTCGAAAATATTCAAGCACATCACTCAGAATTTCATTAAATAAAATTTTGTAGAAATTTATGAGTTTCCTAAACACGTGCATTTCTCAAATTCAATGGATCTGAAAACCCTAAAATAAAATAAAAATACTAATAATAACATGATATTTTTCAAATTTTGTTGCATGTGTGGTTCTTGATCCACATCTGTGATCATGTCTAGTATAGAATAGAATAGAATGAGGCTATAGGAACGAACCTTCTGGCCCATTCTTGGGTCGGATAATTACTTCGATAATTATTCGGTTGTTTACCCAAGTCCCATGCCGTATTTCTAGCCGTGTCAACCATGTCGGCAGCGGGATCAATTATCATCATAATTAGTACATGTATGATTGAAATGAAAGTACAATATGCACTAGAAGATTCAGAGCCTGCAAGTGCATACATATTATAGTTCGTGACACTGTACTCAACACACTCATGCCTCCCACACTGAGATCGTGTTCGGTGTGGCGGTCGGAAGCTGATACGTCACAACTGTGACGTACATGAGGTGTGTGTGACGTATGAGAGCAGGCAGGATGTGGTGACGCACCCTACAGTGGTGACGTGGTGCTGCAGCAGGACGTGGTGACGCACCCTACAGTGGTGACGTGGTGCTGCAGCAGGACGTGGTGGTACAGGGCGTGTAGGTGGGCGTGCGTTGGAGGCTGTTACGAGTTTTGTGATCTCTATTTTGCTGCGCAACCATGGGGGCTCTCATAGAATATCAAGTCTATTGTGTTTCACATGCGTCATTGTATGTAGGTCTCTGCTACGAGTTGTATGAACTACTTCCTTGTGGCGAGTTATTTTAACTAAACATTTACCTGAATTACATAGTTTCAATTATTTTTTCGGTTTAGCTTCCACTTTATTGACGAGCTATTCACAGGGGAGATCTGTTGCACGTAGGTTTTGTTGACAGTAACGCTGTGATGGACAGGAAATCATGTGTTGATTTACGGGGGAGTATTTCTGGTAGAATTTAAAGACATCTTATTGTACTTGAGCGCGTAGGAATTCAATAAAAAAGATGTGATCATTAGTGGAAATTAGTGCAGTTTTTAAGCAAGGAATGAATCCTTGCAGCAACCTGGACGATTTGAATGTTTAAATGAAAAATAACAATAATCATCGCACGCGGTTATTGTTATTTTTGTTTGTACCTTTTCAAACTTTTGAAATTATAGAATTTCAAACAACTGTTAGTATATAATTCAAGTGTCGAACCGAGTAGGAAAGTTTTGTTGAATGTGACTTTATTTGACTATAATAAATTTATTTTACGTAATTATCTTCCACAATTTTTCTACGAGTTAGCAATTGTTTCATGTAAATATGATCAGAAAATATTGGAAGAGTTCTCTGGTTTGCGACGTCTGAGCTGAATGTGAAGTAGCAGAACAATTACCTTCATGATCTTACTGATTTGGGCATTTTCAAGGCGCATAATAGCTAGCAAATGTCCATCAGCTACTAATCTTCTTGAAACGCGTTCATCCTCATGCACTAGCTGTGTGTGCTGTGGTTCACGGCCCTCACCATGGCAAGGTCTTCTAATTTCTGAGATAATATGCGCTGCTCACAAACTTTCAACAGAATTTAAGCTTCACTGGAACTGGTGCAAGCGAAAACAGTTAACGAATATTTTCTGTTTCTAGCTTTTATCTACTGTTCTCTCAGCTTAAACCGTTATCCATCCCTATGGTTTAAAAATCTAGCTTTTATCTACTGTTCTCCCAGCTTAAACTGTTATCCATCCCTATGATTTGAAAATCGACCATTTTGGTGACGTTTGTTAGGAGAGAAAAATTTCCAATTTGTACGCCCTGCACTGACTATCCTGGAGTGCACGAACGAATGTGTGTGGTGTCAGCAGAAGATCGGTCTTTGGCTTCAAGTAAAGCTTATTCTTACACTAGAGACTGATAAAAAGATTGCCCTTTATACAGGTATTCTGCTATCCAGACTGCAGCCTGGATAATAATTAAGATCTATAACAGTTCATGTTAGACAAGGGAGAAGATTAATGCTCTATAAAATTTACGAGTTTCCTTTAAAGCTCTTTTTAAATTAAACCGCAAGGTAATTATTGAGATTGTTGTTGCAATCTCATTTACCTCCATGGTATGTTTTTATTACTTTTTTAATAGCTTGTATGCCTGAACAGCATGACGGCAACGCGAGGTTCAGGTTCTGTTAACTGTAATTGCACGTTACTGAATTGTACGTTACTAAATTCCCTGAAGCACATGAAAAGTATTTAGTATTATATTAAACAGTGTCAGTATTTAGTGTTATATTAAACAGCGTTAGTATTTAGTGTTATATTAAACAGCGTTAGTATTTAGTGTTATATTAAACAGCGTTAGTATTTAGTGTTATATTAAACAGCGTTAGTATTTAGTGTTATATTAAACAGCGTTAGTATTTAGTGTTATATTAAACAGCGTTAGTATTTAGTGTTATAATAAACAGCGTTCCGTACATGAAATGTTGGTCATTTTCAAGCACTTTCTCAGTATACTGCTTTCATCAATATATTTGTACCGAAATTTAACTGATTTTACAGGTTCAATTTCAAAAGCATGAACATAGAAGTTTTGGTGATACGCGTGTTACTAATCCACGAAGTTAAATTAAAGACAAGTCTTAATAATCATGAAGAGTAATTTAACGAAGCAGTTAAGAAGCATATGTTCAAGAAAAGACCCTGCCAACTTATATAAACAGATGGAAAATTCGAGCAGATTCTACGTCTTTGTGCATGTTGTATATTTAGTATACATGTGCATTCTGTGCTCACAGACGTGTATTACATGCACAGCATTAACTTCCTCCTGCTCAAGAGAGCACAGAGCCAGCTGATAACTCAAGTTTCGATAGTTGCGTTAACTGAAAATTAGGGTCCACTTTTATTTTTGATAAAACCTAGTGCAATAATTCTGCGTAAATACAGAGCTGTTGCATTGGCAAGTGTTACGCCTGATCTATACGAGTACGAAGTTTATACGTTCAAGCAAGTAGTCTTACTCAGAATGACTCTGTAATACAAATGAGTTCGAATTCTATTCAATTAATCAAAGCGATCAAATGCATCAGTAAGAATAAGGAATACACTTCTATAATAAAAACCTAGATAAATTTTTGCCATAAATTTCGTACCGACGGTGAGGATAAACCCGAACATCAAATTTCATCAAAGTAACCAGTACGTCGTCAAATTTTTGTTCAAGTGATCGTATTTTTGTCTCGTATCCTACCATGTCTGTGCACCAGCGGCGTATCTCGTCAATATGAATGAGCTTTCTCATTGTAAATTAAGGATAAATCCAGCACAAATACGAAATCCCCAGAGATTACATAAATGTAAAAGATACATATGCATTTTAATGGATATTGGCTGCTCTTCGTTGAAATCCATGACGTATGGATTGCGTATTTATTTTCTATTTATGACAGACGCCTCGCCTTTACAAAAAAGTTGTACGTGCACTGACACCGACGCGGTGTCGAGGCGGTCGTGCCACATCATGGGAATTAACTAGGGGCGGTGACCCCGGAACGCGTCCCTTTTTTGGGGCCGTGAGGGCGGGCCCGTGCGGAAGTGCTCAAGGAGCGCCAAGTATTTGGTTGTTGCGAGGTTGTCTTTAATTCATGGAGGGTCCACTTCACCAACCAAGTCATCTTTACTGTACATCTGCGTGTGAAGAGCCGACACAATAGTAGTTTTGCATATTGATCCTCAATTGATTTTATGTTGATTCTTCAATATGAAGATACCTGATACAACTCGGCTGTGTTTTCAAGACAATGGATCAGGTCTTTTGGATCATAATTTCATGACGTAAATAGGGAATCGGAAAAGCATAAGCGTCGCATTATTAGTATGAGTCAGGAAAGCTATATCAGTACTGGTATTGGAATCCTACTTCATCACTGAGCGCTCGCATATGTACTACACATACATAGTACTTTTATTACTTCAGCCTTGCCTGTATACTTTAAATTTACAACGGCATTTCAAGCTAACACAATTTTGGTTCTTTTTGTTAAGCATTCTGAGTGGAACACATAATTTGCTAGTACAGAGGATATAATTCTTTCAGCAGTTGAAATTGAGGCAGCAACTGAATGGTGGTGGTTGTTTAAACCGCCGTACCACGCATGTACGCTGCTCATCAGGTCTGCTGCATATGTTTATCTTAAATTGTTCAATGGAAAGTTTCAGTCTTATTGTCGGTACTTCACGCGTTGTCGTCAAGTTTGAGTTAGTATTAGATGGGAACATTGAGTGTAAATGTGTAGTCTCTATTTCCGCTGCTGCTGCAAAACAATGGGAAATGCAATAACTCATGGCCACTGAATAAGATACAATAGTCGAAGACCACTATTGACAAATAAATTAAATGTCTAATTCAAGAACTTTAAACTAGGTAAAGAGGCTAATAGTCCAGCACTCGTTTTCATTATTAGTTTTACGTGACAAGTACCCCATAAAAGATCAATTATTTATGGGTAGTTAATTTTTTAGAAGAAGTGATCGCTGTGCCTATGCCAAATAATAAACTGATCCTCAATATAGAACTCGTAATATTCTACGCACTTTGTGAAGAACACAATGGATAAAAACGTTTGTAAGAATGAACAAAAACAAAGGCAGGAGAATTTAGCAATAAGCCATGAGAGGAATTATTTTAGTCAGTTGCGGACACAAACATTATTTGGGAACAATGCACGTTAATGCAAGTGATCTCCAACCCGACCATGGTGGCCAACATGGGCGGGAATACTTAATATGTGTCACACTGTAGCGGTCAATTGGCGTCGCCCTTTGTTATCTCGTGGTTGCATCATAAAATTGAACTTGATGCCACGAAGTCAATGGGTCTTTACGACAAGAAAAGCTCCTGAACTTCGTAAATCGTAAGGGACCATTCAGGAAGCCGTATCGAAAATATCTTTTGAGCATAATAAATTGAAAATGTAAATGTGCGAATTGAAGGAGCGAGCAAGTGAGTACTAGGAAGTTAGTTCTCAAGTTATGAAGTTATTTACAATTTTTTGCATCACGGCAAAATTAGTGTTCTATTGTGGAGACAAATTCTGGCCAGTTTATTACCACCATCACTTTTAGTGTCCGCAATTCCTTACCTCTGAAAGATGCGCACATTATCATAAGATGCATTTTGACACAGACTTGTCGGAATTAGGTTCACACAACCCACGTTCCCCATTCTGAACATTGTAAGCAAAAATGTATGTTTAGCTACTCTCTTCCTCTGAATATTATTATGTTAGCATTTGGTTAATCAGGTTTTACAAAAGTGAAATAGACGTTATTTTATTACGTGTGAAATGTATTCTATAAGCCATTTGCGTTAATTTCGCTTAATATAAGCGCGACAATTCGTCAGAGTTTAATTAAACATTTTAAGACTTACGTGAAGGCTAAAGCTTCCTTATTTTATCCGATGTCATCACCGTTCAGACACAGAGTTTAGACAATAAAACATTTCTTTATAAGGTTTAAAGGATAAGTGAATGTTTTCTACGCTGCACCACTTGGAAAAAAGAAACTCCAGCTCGAGTCACCAGGAACTGGTGGCCTTGAAGAGCGTCTGTGATCTGCCTGAGTAAGAGGGGGTACCGCAAGGTTCCGTCTTAGGTCTCATGTAATTATCGTCTTCATACGCACAGGCTCAAAGTCTCAAGATTGCTTCCTAGAAAAATGAAAGATGAATGACAACAGTCTTCGCTCAGGGATGGCAATTAATAAACCTATTTCAAGGGTGGAAAGTAAGATGTCGTAGTCACAATCGAAAAGATATTTCTAAAAACTGTTGCTGGGCTCGTGACTCGAATACACGACTGAGACAATCGGCAGTCCAGCCAACTCACGATTTCATCAAATTCAGACTACAGAATATCTGCGGCTTCAAATGAGGACTACGGAATATCTACGGCTTCAAATGAGGACTACGGAATATCTACGGCTTCAAATGAGGACTACGGAATATCTACGGCTTCAAATGAGGACTACGGAATATCTACGGCTTCAAATCAATGAAACAAACGTGAAGTATTTCACTGTAAAATATGATTGTGAGGAATTTAATCGGATCGTTTTGCTGTGCTTGGCTCTATTGATTTGTGACAGCGGTCAACAAATCTCCGAAGGATTTGTATAGTTAATGGTTAGTATACTATGATTTAATTAATAGCATGTGCCATTAATATCATTTAGAAGCGAAATGAAGTGCTTCGAGGAAAAAGATCAAAAATTTAGGTGAAAACATGTCATAGTTTGTAAATTATTAATTTTTCATTAAAGAGACTTGAAAGCCCAATGCATGTCGACCAATTTTCGTGTTAGCCATAATTTAAAAACGGCTAGTATTCAAAATGAGTCGACATGTAAACAAATAACTTATATTCTTTATAGAATGCTTACTTGCATGCATAAAAAGCCTCTAATTCTGAACTCAAGATTACACTCACTCTGGCAGAGGAGGATAGACGAGGCTGCTCGGTGCTGTCGCTGGCAAAGCCGTGTTCTCCCGTCTTAAACTTGCATGCTTTTACAACCTGCAGTCAGTAATTACATTCAAGACATGCCAAACTCAGCCTCAACTTGACAAACCTTAAAAATCCCGAGTTCTTTGTTGGCTAAAACCGCCCCTTATCAATTTTGTTAAGAGGAACTCATGCTCATATATGTGCTTGAATGCACAGCAATGTAGAATTTACTGCAGAACCAAACAATAAACTTTTTAATTAAAGATAATTAATACAGTAATTTCTCCTATCAATGTGCATGCTGGCTGAGCACAACTGAAAGCATAAACAGGACGTACATAATGAAGATGAATGAAGGCACTCAGAGCTTGTGGAACGAATCAGTTCTATCCTTAATGTGGAGATATTAACCATTCTTTGCATCATAGTCGTTACTTTCCCTTCGAGTCACCTGTTACAATTCTCAATGTATTTTTATATGCGAAATATAATCCATCACTGCACTAAAATATCTAATAAGCAATAGTACTAAAATGTCCGGTAAATGAGTGATGGAATAGGAATATCTCAGGCATACCTCCGACCACTCTGAATGTATCGAATTTAATTTTACTTACGAATGCGTTGAATTAATAAAATGGGAATGATGATAAAATTACTGAAATGTCCTAACCTAAAAGTATTTTAAATTTATTTTAAACCTTGCTCCTAAAGTCATACCCACGTTTCAATTGTGAATCTCAGAAAATCTGAACATAATTTAATTGTGCTTGCCATTTTGCCTTCATAATGACTACCCTGCACAAAAATTACCTCTTCTAATTGAATAAATGGTGAATTTGCGCAACAAGTCTCGACTTCTGACAACCTTAAAGCCGACTGAGCGCTGCGTCACAGTACAATCTGGCATCAACTTCCACTTGCTCGCTCATTCTGTACTCAAATAAAACTGAAAACAATGTGCCCTAAAGTTAACTTGGAACAATGTTTCGTAGATTAAAGTTGCAACTTAATGTGTGGTAAAACTAAACTTGAAATTTAATGTGTAATAAAATTAAACTTGAAATAATGTGTCGTAAATTAAATTTAAAACTTAACGTACAGTCTAATCAAACTTACAACAATGTGTGGTAATTTCAACTTAAAACTTAATGTGTGGTAAATCAAACTTAGAGTCCAGAAGCGCTTAACAGCCTAATTAAAACTTTGAAATGTTTTTAAAACATTGTCTTTGTCGACTTTGCCTCATGAATGCTCAGCGTGGAGACAACTATAGATGCTATAGTGATGCATCTGGTCAGGGAAGTTGTTTGGAAACTTTATACTTTTTACTGTAGAGGAAATTATAAACAATTACATAAAACATTTTTCTTTCATTAAACTTACGTGGAGAGAACAGTCTCTAGAGTTATGGTCCTAAAATGACATGTTTAGAGTACTCGCTCGTCTTCAGAAAGGCAGGAACTGAAAAAAAACGCATAGAATAGAAGGATTTCGTTTCACCTCATGCATAATGTTCAAGTTCATGCGTCGTTGCTGGTGATGAGGAACTACATGTGCGTGTACGTGCTCAGCTGCAGTGTGTAGGTGCCTCTCGCTGCTTGCGCTCATCAAAACTGTCCCGTGTTGTAAAGCACGCGTTGACACGAGCACACAGCTGCTCTGTTATTGTAAAGCACGCGTTGACACGAGCACACAGCTGGTCTGTTATTGTAAAGCATGCGTTGACACGAGCACACAACTGCTCTGTTATTGTAAAGCACGCGTTGACACGAGCACACAGCTGGTCTGTTATTGTAA
>VCRD01001902.1:55945-93307 GCA_006783055.1 Trinorchestia longiramus
AACATAATGAAGAAGCCCGCAAACATAATGAAGAAGCCCGCAAACATAATGAAGAAGCCCGCAAACATAATGAAGAAGCAAGGAAGCGGGTGCAGAGGTAAGACGTTTAGAGGCACTGCAAGCAAATGAATGAGGGTTGCCACCCTGCAGGGCTGTGAGAGGATGCTATACTGGAGGTGTGGTCCACGAACTGCACTTCATGACACACCGCTCGTCTCCCTCGCTACACGCACGTGTAGCTCGTGCACAAACTCAACTGCATTAACACGTTGCCTCCGATTGCCTGATTGGTGTAAAACTTCACTTTGTACGCATAGTCACTAGAAGGATCTGAAAAAATTACAGAACCTAACCTAAGTGGTCCACATACGTACCACTTCGGAGTCAACGTGTTAAGCTTGTGTCTTGTGAAGTCATCGTAGCAATGCCAGCAATCCATTGTTCCAGATATTTGACACCCAAATGCAGGGTTAACGGAAGTTAATCTTTATGTGCAAGCATGTTGCTTCTTCTGCAGTCAGTAGATTTAGTGATAACTGTAAACAATCATTTGTATGGGTGAGTTAAATTTTGAAATTCCACAAGAGTTATAAAATGTTAGAGTAATTATCATAAAAAACTATACGTGTGAAGAATATAAACCGTTTTTAAAAGTCCGTGTGAAGTATTTAGAGATTGATGTTATTTTTCCTTAAGAATAACGCAGCGTTTTGTGAGCTCCAGCACAGAACATTTAATTTCTCCTTTAACCCTCTACCGCCGTATGGCACTCACGGGGAACATCAGAAAAAATGCTAATTATGTTAAAATTATATTATATGTGAGCAATATGAGGTTGCTACTAGGTTTAAACGCGGCGGCATCATACAGCGTCGTTATTTTGGCTGCCTGGCTCTCAGCGTGCTTCATTGCATCAGTGTACAGACGGTCTTCGTGAGCTTAAAAGTAGAAACTAGAAAAAGAAATTCGTCGGTAAAGGGTTAAGGGACACCAAAATTTGAGCACATCATGAACACAAAGCTTGAGGAACTTCAGATCACGTTTTTCTCGAGCAATAATGGGGAAACTTGGCACTCGTTTTTACATGTTTAATATCTGAGATTATTTGAGGTGCTAGGGATTAATATAATTAATCCTCCAAACTTCAGCTATTATGAAATCTAAGATTGTCACCAATCTCCAACGCTTGGTAGTGGCATGTGATGTCAGGTAATTCTATCCCTGCTTCTGCTGGTAGCTTTTTAACAAAGGAAGACATTTCCCAGTTGCTTTGCCTTTAATTTCTTCCATAAGTGGACCCATGTCAGACGAGGGCGAGACCTATGACCTCTATGGTAAGATACTGGCGATGGTAAGCCATGACTTATTGTCTCTTATTCACGTGCAATACCTGGTCTGTAAGCCGAATTCTTCAATGCTACATGCTGTATATTTCGAAGTAGATGATAAATCGTAGAAGGTTGTTCCCAGGGTAGAGCTATTGATTACATGCTATCCATTGTTATTTAAATAGGTGTAGAAAAACCATCACAATGTGAGCTAGACAAACACAATACTTTCAGTAACGGAGTAAAGATGAATATGAGTAGCGCCTCTAACATCTCTGATGTAGCGAACTGATTCTAAGCGAAGACCTCCATCACACTGAGCATCCTGAGACCAGTGGCAATTATGCATCTTGTTCTGCTCTGAAAAACACATCATGGAATGCTAAAGCAAGAATGCAGTTTGTCAGATCTACTGTTTAATGTGGTCACTACTGACCTTGAGTCTTGAAGGAAGAATGACAAAAAAGTAATTGGAAGGCGAAGGTACAAAATATGTAGCACTACGCGGCTATGTATATTAACATCGACCGCTATTCTGAGAGGCACAGGGCAATAACTGTCTGTGAAGATTCGGCACGAAAGACACAAGTTATTACCTCCATTGAAAATACAGGTAGGATGGGATACCGTATAAGCCCCGCTTCTTATTTGGCCGTGATGCCACTCAGCACTGCCAGTTAACCTGAGGTTGTGATCAGTTAACACTGCGTTACGGCACCACAAGATGTCCTGGAGTCAGTCACTTTGCTTACTACGACTCCAGCTATGTACATCATGTGTTACAACTTGTGCTCCATTCAAACTCATGGTTCCAAGGTATTTAATTTTCTTTAATATCATCGTTACACCTGCTAAGTTCATACTATTAATGCAATAAAAAGCCATAGAAACGTTTTTAGTGTTATTTAAGAGCCAGAGAAGGGTGGCACCGGAGTCGTACTCTTGAAATATGGTGAAGTCAGAGGCAAGTATCATATTTATGTGATCATAATGCATTGCTATCATTTGTAAAGAAACATTCAAAATAAATGATGCACCACAATTGGAGCTCTTTCTTGAGTAGTCAGTGCACAAAATACACGGCATCTGAGAGGATGGACCGCTGTAGCGTCAATTGGCAGCTACTCTTTTATGAGTCATAAAAGATTCATCGTAAATTTGGCCTGTGAAAGAAGGTCTCGCGATTATACCTCTGTATAGCAGCAGCAGTCCTAGGTTGTATACCTCGACCTTGCTGGCACGAACTGTTGCTGTGTTCAACACACTTGAAAGCGTAATCCTGTTACGATTTTAATGACAGCCCCATAATGTCTCCTGTTGGCGCTGTGGAGTGTTTGTACCATGGCCTTCAACTCTTGACTCGTGTGGCTGTTTGATCCGTCAGGTAATGCCACTATCTCTCAAATAGTCATTCTCAGACCACACAATCTTAAATTAATTTTAGGAAACACTTCTCTAGTTTGACGACTTCAGTATATCTCACATGCACGTTTTCATGAACCGGAAAAGTGCATCTCGAAAACCCTGATTACAGAGCATGCGCCGTGAAGAGGGTGCCAACTCCTGCCTCTGTGTCACATCGCCGCGATGATGCCACGTAAAATCTGTGGCAAGCGTGCAGAAGTCCACGAACGCATCACTTTATTAACGAGCAAACTCTAAGCCGGGACTCAGTCATCACAAAATGTATAAAACGCTATGACACTGCAAAAATTTTAATCTTAGGAACGTCACGGGCCTGACCAAAGTTTCTGGAGCGTGTTCTGGTATAACTTGGAGCAAATGTTCTGGTAAAGACTTGTAACATGACACAATCGAAAGATCAATCACCTGACAACCACGTCTACACGTAGTACAAAATACAAGGTAGTGTACACGCGTGCCCGTACACCAGGTATTGCTGTACTTCATGGGAGTTTCCGGAAGACCTGGGATCGGAGCGTCTCACGCTCACGTATGGAGGCATAATAATCCTCACTGGTGTCATGAAAACTTCACTCTCAACGGTCGTTGACACAGAAAGTCAATCATCAAAGTGTCGAACTTTTTTTAACCTTTTTTTCACTGAGATTCAATGCTTCATATGCTACAATTTTGATGTCATACACACAAATAGCTTTATTTATTCCGCAACTCTTATGACACATACCTCACGCAAAGTCGCTTTCTCTGTATTACCTAGAAATGAATGAGTGTGCAGGTACAAAACCTCTTAGGTAATGACGTCGTGCCCTTCCTGTCACCTTGTGCTTGTGTTCTGATGGCCGACTACAGTCATGACATCACCGAGCTTTGATGCCCCTAACCAGTTTCGTCACCGGTGCCCACAGAGCCCTGAAACTATGGAGCGCGTAAGATATTCGAGTCCTGTAAATAGGGAGAAACACTTGACCATCCTTAGTGGCTTATTTACATTGCTATCCTGCCACACAAATCATTATCAAGCGTTCTATGTAATTATATTATTTCTCTGGCAAAGTATTTGAAATATTAACTTCTGTTGGTTTTATTCTGTAAGCATTAGCGTCTCTGAACGCAAAAGTTTGGCTGTAACTGAGCGGATATGTTGTGTGACGAGCTAATCGCGAGTGCGGTGCCGGATCTTATGACGTCACGGAGTCTGAGACGTCACTGATACGCGGGTTGCCTCATGAGCACCAATGCCGCTGCCTACTCATTCTTTTGATTATCTTACACACTTCTCTTACATCACGCCGTACACCCTCACTGTATCGTTGATGGCAAAATGCTATACATGTCATGTGCATGGATATCAGGTTGGTGTAATAAATCGCCAGTTTCAAGGTTTACGCTAAAAATGAAAATATCATGATCCTGAATGTATTTATTTGGTTGACATAACCTTCTTCGCTTCCTAGAAACATCATCCCATCTGTCTACAAGCGTATAGATCCTTCGCTCGTAAAATTTTTATTCCTCTGAAGCAAAGTATGAATTCAACTTGTTTTTAACCTCTTGTTTTGACGTCAACCTAAGGCCATCCAAATAGCTCTGTAGTCCCCGAAACAAGGGATAATCAGAAGATGCAAGGTCAGGAAAATACGGTAGATGAAACTTTATTTCCCAAACATGCTCTTCGCATAGATTTTTGGTCAGTTGAGCTGTGTGAGGGCGAGCATTATCGTGATGGATGATGGCACTCTCTTTCTTCCCTAAAGAAGGTCGTTTTCGGTTCAGAGCTGCTTTCAAACGACGAAATTGATATCACAATAGGGATTCGTAGTAATGGTTTGATTGTTGTTTAACGTTTTTTAATGGACATTTACTTCAATATCACACTACACACTCAACATAATCTTCTTTTGATGGAGTTATCCTCTCATTTGTTGCACTGAACGTCTTCTTCGACTAATCCACTTTCATTCACTGCATCACCTCTATAAGTCTTGTGAATACTCTTAACTACTGCAATAGCAGTGGCATCTTTATGAAAATCAACGAGTAAAACAGGACTAATGTGTTTAATAGATGGGACGAACTTTGGTGCAAATATCGCGTAAGGTTAAGGAAAATATTTTCATACTCTGAAAGAAGAATGTTAATAGTAGTAGTTCTATTATTATTTACCAGGTTTATGCACGAATACCCTAATAAATTTATATGCTAAATAACGACAAACTGCGTTTTGTTATTTACAATGGTCAAATAATAGAACTACTACATTTTAGAGGATGAATTTTGAGCTTGGATGTCTATAATCTGAACCTCTCGCTTTCACATAATATCAACCCCCTTATCTAGGCCTTGATTATGTGTTCATAAACAAGAGAATGTATATGTCTAGTCAAGGTATAGGGTGTCATTTTTCAGTATAGGTGGAAAATGATAAAAACAGAAAAAATATGAAACTAGGTACCTTTTCAAATATAATTTTGTATAAAAATGTTAAGAAACATTCAGATTTCGTTTAAAATATGTACAGTGGGAGTTGTTTGCAAACACTTCAGGGATTTTTTTTATCTGAAGGTTTGAACTGGACACGTGTAGAGTTAAAGTCTGCTTGTGTATGAGGATAATTAAATTAATTTAATTACATTTTCATCAGTGCTGAACATGAACTTAATTTGTCAGGCATACCGTTAACGAGCAGAGATTGTGTCGCTTGTTGTTTACATTTTGTAACTTGATTATTTTGAGAGCAAAGCATCAATGAAAGACATATATGTATAGTTAGAGAAAATACATTACTGCGACGAAGTGTCTATAAATGCGTTGTAAATTATGTACATACATATAAGCTGAAAGTACGATCGCAATCGCAAGTTTGTTCTTTTTAAAAAGCTTGTTTTGCAACTGAAACTATAAGCCCTTAAAATTTCTCCAGGGCTCTGTTCCAGTACATTTTCAGTAAATTTAATCATTTATCATTAATGGTGAGCAAGAATTTTTCCAGAACAGACCAGGATCTCGCCTCTAATATATTCTCTGATATTGGTCCATGTTTTCGCAATGTTTCGTGTTCAGAAGATCGTCGCTTTGTTCCTTCAGAGAGGCGCTAATAAGAAACATAATTAAGCTCAGGCCAATAACTAAAGGAAGTTGCTTCTTGAAATTCAACGCTGACGCCAATGCGACTGTTGTAGAGATGACTTCATGATTACGAGTTTAAATTGAGGTAACAGATGTTGAACATTGTTGTATTAATATGATCATAATTACTGACGTGTAGATGAAAGCTGA
Organism: Trinorchestia longiramus; assembly: GCA_006783055.1. Taxonomy (NCBI): domain Eukaryota; kingdom Metazoa; phylum Arthropoda; class Malacostraca; order Amphipoda; family Talitridae; genus Trinorchestia; species Trinorchestia longiramus. Next base: position 61,975 of record VCRD01001902.1, read on the forward strand.
AATAGATATGAGAGTTCAAATTACTCATACAATTAATATAATATTTTGCGATCATCACTCAAGAAAATACATGTTATGAGTTCCTATTGCCTTATTCTATTCTATTCTACCTTGTGATGGTAGACCGGTTCACCTGAGTGTGGGTGACTGTTATGTGTACAGTAACCCTCTGACATCCACGGCAACACGGCATGTCTTCACTTAAACATCTGTAATTCTTTAACATGAACTCTGTTGAAGTTGCATTAAATGAAATTTAGCTCAAAAACATTCCAGGAATCTGCAAGTGAGGTTGGGTTCTTAGTGTCTCTGCTGTGGATAGTCATGTGGACTTCAGATAAATAAGTGCTATGGAAGACTGCAGAGTGGACCAGGTTTAAAAACTCTTTCGTTTACCGAGCACTCGCTTTGTTTATTGACAAGTTCTGAACTCTAGACGGAAGACTTCACATCACATTTCTTTCATCAATTTGAAGCGAGAAACTATCGTGTATTGTTTTCTTAATATAAATTGCATATTATATCATCCCTTTCGTTCCTGACACTAAATATTCCAATTGAAATTACCCGAAAGGAAATATACAGGCTTAACTTCTTTGACAGAACGAATTTCAGCTTTAATGTAAGCAATTAGTTGCATTCAGTGTACAGCTGTGATGGCATGAAAATAACAACCCTCAGGGGTTTGACAATGCAATAAATTTCCTTCGAAATAAATCCCGCCAGGCTTACGTTTCCCGAACACGCGACGTGAGTCCGAGTGTCAAGTCTTACAAGTGATTTGAAGTGTTGAAATATTGCCTGTTCGTCCTCGTCTGCTTGTGACATACATGGCGTCTGTGACCAGAAACTACGAAATGAAGAACCAAAGCGATGCCTGTATCTTACTTCCTTACGCTAGCTTTTCAAGTTACTATTGAAGGAATTAGTGTCGAACATTTATTTCAATGATCTAGGCTCAAAGGCAGATGGGCGTTACGCATTTAAAACTTGGGTCATCCGAATATTAATTATTTTGGAAAGAATTTTGACACCTATTACGAGTACAATAATTTCTACAAATTAATCTTCAAAGTTATTGAATGATCATGAATTTTGTTTATACTCGGGAATATAAGTAAGGAGGATGAGATCATAGAACAATATCTTCCTGTCAGCTGTCCAACAAGTTACCGCCATTTAGTAAATTCTGGTGATGAAGACTCGGCTTTGTCATAAGCTCTAAAATTGTATATTCGGACCTTAAGAAGTTTAAATTAAACAAGTAGTTGTATTTAAAGAGCCCCTATTCATCGCCTCGGACATGTTACGTGCGGTGCGTGTGCGCTCAACGTAAGAGACATTTATTGTCAATACGCATTAATGTGCCTCGAGAATAATGCCTGCCATGAATGGATATTGTGACCATCATTGCGTGTCTATCACTCTAAAAATAAAGGACGTAATGCCAGTCTTGGCAGCGGCAAAAACCGTCGCCGTAATTTTAGGAGTCACGCATGCATGAGAAAGTCTTAGAGCTTCTGGAGGTAAAAAATAAATTTGTGATGTACGTATTAATATAGAGTGTAGTTTGCACAGCAGTGCTTTTGTTGGGGACGAATAATATAATTTTCGATATGCAGTCATTCTTTGGAGAAATACTGCTGCATCATTCTGCATCTGAAATGAATATAAAACCTGCATGAACACGCATTCATTTGGTCTATGTTTCAACGAAGCTGACTTAAAATCTCATCATCGAAGTGTCTAGATGTGTTGAGAGTTTGATGTATATGCTGGCGTTGAGCGTTCATCTGGTGCTCATAACAACAGGAAAATTATGTGCTGGAGAAAACATTATTATGCAATCAGCCACCTCAAGCGAAGCAATTCGTTTGTTTTGTCCTCGTGAGCACACAGTCTTGAGTGCTACAAAGTGCACTGACATGGCAGCACATCTAATGGCTTATAACAACACACATTTAATCTATGCTCTTTATTAACAGGACGCCCCTCTACGCTACTGCATTTGTTATCAGAGTGTCTAGTTAGCGAGGGACTCCGCGAGTTTAAATTTTTGATCGTTCGTGTCCAGTATTTTTGGATTTTTAGTTTTCCTTCAAAAGACACTGAGACATCAAAGCGCAGTTGTTAGCCATATTCTTTAAGCTCGACTATTTTTGACCGATAATATTTTGGCCAAATTCGTATCGTTTCTACATTACGGGTTTACGTACTACTTCCAAAGTTGTGTAGAAGTAGTTAATGGGGTCTTACTAACTGTAGGAAAGTTAGCAGTAACGATAATGGTCAGGAGTGGGTTCACAGTACAAATTTCTTGACTATTCAGTGAAAACATCATTTACTGAAATGCGTGTCTCATTGCGAGGCACTGTCTACTGTCACACAGATCTCAAGATCTATTTATTATTTTAACACACAATTAAGAATAGGATAGAATGAGGCTATAGGAACGAACCTTCTGGCCCATTCTTGGGTCGGATAATTACTTCGATAATTATTCGATTGTTTACCCAAGTCCCATGCCGTATTTCTAGCCGCGTCAACCATGTCGGCAGTGGGATTCGAACCCGGGTCTTTCCGCTCACAAGCAGATTCGCTCACCAGTCGACCAAGCTGGTGATTCAATATTTTAATTATCAAATTCGAATATAAATAAAATGCATATCCTTTTTAAAGGAATGAGTAGAATCAAAATGACTTGAATTTCTCGAAATCTTAATCTTACTTTACTTAACAAATGTTGTGATTATTATTAACATAAAAAAGTTTTCTTAAATAGCTATCGTATAAATACATTAGAAATACCGGTTCTTGTATTGCGTGCCAAGTCTTTTAGACTGAGGGCTGTAATTTCAGACCGTACTACGTTTAATAGTTTTCTTGAACAATAATACTGAAGGCATTATTTTAATGCTACTTGCCTAAAAGTGTGAAAGAGATACTCTAAAAATTATTTATATGATGTCAAAAGGAACGTGGAGCATCGTAAGTGAGCGTACTGCACGAAGACAAGAAAATAATCATAAAGAGGAAAAAATATTACCTGGTAATATCCAAGAATATTTAGAAATTAAGATGGTTTAGTACTATGAATTACTTTACATCGAATTAAAACGGAAATAAAATACCACGATTGTGCATGATAAAAATAGGCGACAATACGGAATATTTTTTGGGGTGGAATTAGGGTGTAAAAATACTACAATGTCATTCACTCCAGTGCGTAGTAATACTAGTAATCGACTTCAATACGTAGTAATACTAGTAATCCACTCCAGTGCGCAGTAATACTAGTAATCTACTCCAGTGCGTAGTAATACTAGTAATCCACTCCAGTGCGTAGTAATACTAGTAATCCACTCCAGTGCGCAGTAATACTAGTAATCCACTCCAGTACGTAGTAATACTAGTAATCCACTCCAGTGCGTAGTAATACTAGTAATCCACTCCAGTGCGCAGTAATACTAGTAATCCACTCCAGTGCGTAGTAATACTAGTAATCCACTCCAGTGCGCAGTAATACTAGTAATCCACTCCAGTGCGTAGTAATACTAGTAATCGACTTCAATAAGTAGTAATACTAGTAATCGAGTCTTGGAAACCCTACGTTGTATTCTATACGAGGCTTAAGTTAACTGGAGAGTGGCATTCTGAAGAGACACGTGATTTAGTTGATATCTTACGAGGCAGTTTGTATTCTGGAGGCGAGCGTAGTGAATCAAGGAGCTCTGCCACAGGACATAGCGTCCAAAATCAGCTCCCAACTTGGAACTTCTTCTCACATTGATGCGTTCAACTGTACTCTTTTATGGGCCTTGCCGTACGATGTAGTGTACATCGCTGGCTGCTGTATAGAGGAAGCCAATTAAGATCTACTTTCAGAGACAGTTCAATGAACAAGGGGACGAACTGACTAAGTAAGGCTAGATTACTTGAACGTATATTTCACTGAATGTGTTTAGCTGTTCATTGCTGTAAACTGAAGCTGTAAACAGCTCATGAGTTGCTTTTTCACAAAAGATGTATAGTATCTTGCGGGCTGTTTGTTATGAAACACATGCGTCATGGAAAATGACTTAGCAGATCGCTGTTGCGCAGTCATGGGGGTACTGAACATGTGCCTTGATGTCTTCATGAACTTTTTGGTACTGCGCTCAGAGTACGAACACAACCAAGACTGTCATCTCTCTGGTATAATCAACCCTTACAACCTGCCAGCACTCCACCGTACTTAACATAGGTACATACTTAATGACCCCCACTTCAAAACTACAAACAAAAACTATACTTCCAATAAAGGTGGTACACAAGAAATGTAACAGTATTTTTTGTTATAGAGCCTCTACTTTTCCTACCTGCCCTTCCATCTTGTAGTGCTGCCACAATCCACAACCACCACCACGTAAGAGTTACCTCCATTCAACCAGCGCTTCCAAGGCTTCCTCAGTCACGTCTGACTTACGATGAAGGTTACCTTAGCAGTTCCTTCTTAACCGTAATGCTCGTACCTTATTTTAGAGCCGCTAATGCATCAAGCACCGGAATCTAATTCAAGAACAGCTGCGTGAGAGCAAGAATATGCGCTGTGTTGGTGGGGTGTGGCAATGGAATGGTACTTTATTTATGAGTAACGACGGAAGTATAGACTATAAATTTATAAGATTGCGTGTACCAAAGTTTCATGTAGTATGCATGTATGTAGAAGTAGAAGGGTCTATATTTTCGGGCGCATGGTATGGTTTGTTGGAGGATAGTTGAAGGTATGTGATTTGCTGTATCTTCGTCCATTAAATTGTATGAGAAAATTAGTTCTGCCAGTTCAGTGAGTCACACAAAAAGAATAACAACTGTGTTTTGCATGCTAGGATGTAGCGCACAGGGACGTCCACGAGCTTACAATAAGACAAAAATGACACATGATTTTTTTGTTTTCGAATTCGTAAAATATGTGTTAGTGTTAGATTCATGTCAATGTTGTAATTTGCATACGACAGCAGTTTTTGTTGCTCGGTCATTTCCTTGGACTTCTAGAGACGAAGCCAATAGCTCTTTTGCATAGTTGTAGTTGCAGGTGGTACAGGTGGTACAGGTGGTACAGGTGGTACAGGTGGTACAGGTGGTTCAGGTGTCACAGGTGTCACAGGTAAGACAGGTGGTACAGGTATCTCAGGTGGTACAGGTGTCACAGGTGGTACAGGTGTCACAGGTGGTACAGGTGCCACAGGTGTCACAGGTGGTGTAGGTGTCACAGGTGGTACAGGTGCCACAGGTGTCACAGGTGGTGTAGGTGTCACAGGTGGTACAGGTGTCACAGGTGGTACAGGTATCACAGGTGGTACAGGTGTCACAGGTGTCACAGGTGGTGTAGGTGTCACAGGTGGCACAGGTATCACAGGTGTCACAGGTGGCACAGGTATCACAGATACGAGCACCTATACCTCCATCAGTGACACCATAGAGGCATGCAGAGCCTGTATAGGCTCTCAGTCTCGTGTTCTGGATGTCGTTGTATTACGTGGCCTCCAAGAAACACCCTCCTCAACAAATCATCAACAATACATGTACGTTCTGAAGAATCATGAAAAGTACATACTAATTGTTCTTATACTATTGATGTGAATTTCATTGATTTCAATGTACTGCTTGAATTCTATCAATCAAATACGACGCCAGTGTGCTGAAACAGTGTTCAGTTGACCTTGGACGAAAAAGAGAGAACTATTCGCTAATGAATGCGGTTCCAAGTTTTTATTATAATTTATTACGCAAGTGCATCAATGCTACAAGCGTGGTCTGGTCAGGGGCATTGGAAATGACTAGGAACTTTGCTTTTAAGGTCGACTTTCACGCATAAATTTACTGTCGGAGCAAAACTGTCTGAAATAAACTTTATTGACCGTTATTATAAATTATCAACGATAATTATAAGTAAACTGTAAAGTATAACTAAATTGTAGACTGCATATATATATATATATATATATATGTATATATATATATATATATATATATATATATATATATATATATATATATATATATATATATATATATATATATATATATATATAAACTCAGAACTATAATAAACTCTAACTCGAAATGAACTAGGGCTATAGTACATTATATTGGCCATTAACGAACAGGGAGCAAGATATCTGTCCTCATTCACAAAAAGAATGGACGGTCTACCCGTCGAAGCAAAAACTCGGCCATTAAGTCATCCGTTGTGTGTCTGGATGCAGGGTAAAAATAGGGATGATGCTCTGCAAAGAAGTCATGGAGAATTGCTGTACGCATCAGGAAGTGTATGGAGCGGAAATGTGCTCACATAAATACAGTGAAAACAGTAATCAATTGATGTTAAAACAGCATTTAAACTGTAAACAAGCTGGAAAACGGTTATTAAACGTTATAAAAATTGTACGAGGGCTGTTTTTCTTCAACCTCCGATGCAATAAAAAAGACAAATTTGCATATCATGATCATTTTATTACCAGAAATACTGTAGGTTCGTACTTATTTTTCTACATAATCGCCAAAATGGTTGAGACATTTGTCGTATCGTGACACAAGCTTCTCGATTTCCTCTTCAAAGAAGTTAGCCGCCAGTGATGTATTTCACAAAATAATTTCAAAATATACATGTTATGAACCACAATTCAGGCTCTGTAAGATCGTCTGTGAGCATCACAGTGCAAATGAAGTACAAATCGCGCTTGAAAGACTGCATATTCAGGGACAATCTAGGGCGTACACCGCATTTTACCACCGTCTCTTGAGTAACTTCAGGTTGGATTTTTGTACTGTAGCAAGTCCTCGTTATACGGTAATTCACAGTTACGGTGCTTATTTTCATGTCTGTAGGGGTGACTTTCGACGTGTTGTAACACATATCCCATTATTATACGTTATAATGGATTCGGTATACGGTAATTTCGATTTGCTGTGAGGTTTTCAGAGACGCATATGTACCGTATAACGTGTACTTACTATACAACTTCGCTGTGGTTCTGAATCTTGGCCTCATGCCAATAACTGAAGTAAGTTTCCTTTGCACCTCGTGTCGCACAGTCACGTGTGAGGCTGGAGATTCGTGCCTATTGATGCAACAAGATAAGATGAGAACAAATTCTAGAGTCACGCTCTAATTTGCATGAGCTTTTGTTTAGGCGTCTGGCTGAGCAATTGTCACTCGGCGTCGGCTTTGGTGTCCGGAAGCCGCCTTTGCTCCTCAAACTCAGCTAACTTAATTCACTGCATTATATTTCACGTCTAAATTTTGTGCCACCTAACTTTATAGTCAAATTAGACGTTCTGAGGCGAGAGAAAGTGGTGGATGTGAGGATGTGAAGGTGTGGATGTGAGGATGTGAAGTGGTGGATGTGAGGATGTGAAGTGGTGGATGTGAGGATGTGAAGTGGTGGATGTCAGGATGTGAAGTGGTGGATGTGAGGATGTGAAGTGGTGGATGTAAGAATGATGTTAATAAAGAACATGTCAACAACGATGCCGTCAAGACACTGAAGTAAATAAAGACTAAAAAGAAGATGAAGACAACGAAGCCATCGAAGACAAGGAAGAGGATAGAGACTAGGGTAAGGCTGAAGACAAATAAGCGGATGAAGACCAGAAAAAAGCTGGAGACCAGGAAGCGATCCCATAATATTAATTCAAGACTGGAAGGGTAGATCTCTTTAAGAAAACACCGCCACGGAACAGCAATTTGGGCAAATCGGCGCAAGGAAAGATCAGGATCGAGTCCAAGCGCCCAGGCTTGCCTTGTGTGTGGACTGTGAGGTGCATGCAGTCGCACGCTTGTATATTTTCCTCATACAAAAATGACTTCGCAAGCTCCAGCACACTTCAGTGAACATGTGTCATGAATGCAGCTTTCTGTCTGCCTGTATTGCACAATGAAACTAAGACATTGCCAAAAAGTCAAAGTTTATGCCGTTGAATAAAATAAGTTCATGATTTAAATACTTAGAATGTTATCCTTATAAGGAGGAAAATGTTAAGATCATTTAAGTTCACCAAAGTTAGTTTCACTTCCAAATTTACTTTGCAATTCAACCTATTGCATTATTGAAGTATTTGTGCAATCCTTATCATCGCTAACTAAACGTCGTAATTTCAATGAACGAAATAGTCTAATTAATCTGACTAATTTTCTTTGAAAACTGGCCAAACCAACTAGTAAGATATTGAACAAATTTATGACTAACTAGTAAGATATTAGGCAGGGTTATGACTAATTAGTAAGATATTGGGCAGGGTTATGACTAATTAGTAAGATTTTGAACAAATTTATGACTAACTAGTAAGATATTGGGCAGGGTTATGACTAATTAGTAAGATTTTGAACAAATTTATGACTAACTAGTAAGATATTGGGCAGGGTTATGACTAATTAGTAAGATTTTGAACAAATTTATGACTAACTAGTAAGATATTGGGCAGGATTATGACTAACTAGTAAGATATTGGGCAGGATTATGATTAACTGATGCTAATGAAGAGATCTAAGACACTAAGCTTAGTGTGTTAACAAAAGATTTGAAGACTTGAAATGTTTTGATATAAGCGAATATCTTGATAGGTAGAGATTTTGTGGGAAAAGTATTTTTAACCTTAAATTTTAGGTCTAGTGTTAATGTTGCAGCACGTTCCAGAAGTATATTATCGGAAATTGGTTCATCTACATCTAAACCTTCGAGTGTAGGTTTTCTTTTAGGTGAAAAAGAAAAAGATTAGACCTGATGACAAGTACTTGAAGTAACGTACCAAAGCAAGTTCCTGTACGTGACCACGTCTGTTGATGAGCGTACGAGAGAAGGTACCTTATACATTACCTGACACATTACCTCACACATTACCTCACACATTACCTCACACATTACCTCACACATTACCTCACATATTACCTCATGTACCACCTCACACACAGCAGCCCCGGCTGACACTCCCTGTATGTGGCAGAGGTGGGTGCGGGCGGGCCCAATAAGCTGCATTCATCAATAAGTAGGACTTCACCTAGACCACAGTCATGAACACTACACAATTTATTGCCAGTAAATTCGTTCAGCTGGAAAATAAACTTACTTTGTTGAAGGTTACCAATAAGATCGATGAATTATGATGCAATAATGCTTGTTTACACTTCTAGTCGAATAGAATAGAATAAGGCAATAGGAATGAGACGTTTGGCCCATTCTTGGGTTTATACCCAAGTCCCATACCGTACTGTATTACTATCGTCAATATTAATTTGTTATTGTTAGTGTTGTTCAAATTGTTATTTTAAGTATTGGTGTAGCTCATTAATATTTAATCATTACTTCTATCAAATAATGATGTTTATTATTCATACTGTACACATAAGTCCTTATACAGGAACTCATTATTGAGGACATGAGTCTCGTCAGAGCTGTGTGAGATGTCGGACAGATGCCAGAAAATGTTAAGAACAACAGCACTCATATCGTAAGTCTTCATTGAATTGACCATAATTTTGACACTTAATGTATGGTACACTGAAATTACTTGGCTAGTAATCTGATCAAGAGTTTCGAGTCTCAGTTTACTGGAAGTCACACAAGGTATCTTGTGTTTTATTTGTAAGCTTTCCGTCAATTGTGAGAACACAATATCTGTGTTTGGTATTATGAATCAGTGTTTTTCTTCACCTAATGCATCCAAACCATAAGACATTTTGAAGCCCATTGTTGCACATTTCATGCATTAACGATATTGGGATAAACCGTTTTTCTTTTTACTGGTTCGTGTCTTTGGTAGTGGACTACTGCAGCACACGTAAGCCACGATGAGGCGTTCATCTGAACTGACAAGAATTGTGCAAACTCCAATTAAACTGAAGAATATTCCTTCCAAATTATTGATGATTGCATTAGTCTCTCCACTGTAGAATTGTGCAAACTCCAATTAAACTGAAGAATATCTCTTCCAAATTATTGATGGTTGCGTCAGTCTCTCCACTGTACGAATGTTTCCTCAACAACACACGATCAATAAAGCAACAAACGATAACAATAGTAATAATGATAATAACAAAACAAATAGCAGCGACTAAAAATGAAAAGAGGTAAAACAGAAAATAAGAATCACAACAATACCGTAATAAACTATAATAATAACCCGTGTTTCAGTGGAAAATAATGCGACATAATGATGATTATAAGCCTGTATTCCACCAGCATAATACATGTATCGCACGCCCGGCTGTTTATGCTGAGCTGTATTTCTGCACGAGGAAGTCGTGGGTTAAGAAACAAACAACCACCACCTGACCCAGTATGTGTGCCCTGCACCTGCCACGTGCATGCAGTGTACAGGATAACATACATAACGTGTACATGTACAACGCACATGTAAATACATAATGTGCTCATGTTCCTACGTGGTGCTACATATGTACATGCATAACGCACATGTACATACATAATGTGCACATGAACGCACGTGACGCTACATATGTACATGCATAACGCACATGTACATACGTAATGTGCACATGTTCCTACGTGACGCTACAAATGTGCATGCATAACGCACATGTACATACATAATGTGCACATGAACGCACGTGACATTGGAGTACTGGCTCGGTCTTAGAATTTAGTCTTAGAATGCGAAGTGGGATTGTGGTAGAAAACCGCGTAAGTGAACTTGCAATTAATTGCGAGAGCGAATTTGTATTGGTGTGCCAATATGATTATTTTGATTTATAATAAATGATGCCAATTGTATTTTTAATTTCAATAATGGGGGAATATAATCATAAAATAATTAGATTCAGGTTCTTCTAATTCTTCACAATAAAACAAATGAACTAAATTTATCATTTCTCTCAAAGTTAATAGAAGAAATATTACGATTGTTTTCAAAGTATTGGTAAATTCCTGAGGTAATGTACGTTCTATGGACGATGTGATTGTGATTGTCTATTTCAGTTACAGAATAAGTAAAGCTTAGAAATTAAAAAACATTCCTGTCTTTTTCTAAGCCAATGAAAATGAAAAAAGTAAAAGTAAAGAATTCAACACCATCAGGCTCATACCACAATGTACAAATCATTATTGTGATTGGTTTAAATTTCACTCCAAGGAGAAATTCGAAACCTAAAATTGCAAAAAAGTGATTGTGAAATGAAAACCCATGCTTAAAATGTTATGAAAAACATATATAGAATTGAAATATTCGGATCGATATCTATAAAGTTGTAGTGCATGGGAAGTTTAGAGGTTTTATGATCTTCTTCGATTGAATCCACTTGCAAGTCTATGGCGAGTATGAAAAGCTCGAATACATCGTCGTAGTCTCATACTTCGGATAAAAGGAAGACACAAATTGCACCACAACATTAAATTTATTTGCATGTCATGCCAATGAATTCACTGTCGTACCAGCCACTCTGTACACAAACGCGTCAAAAGAAATCCAACACTAGAATAACAGTACAAGTGTTTCTTCAGGTATCATGTTTCATGACTTGTGTCACAGCTTCATTAAATTGCTGCATCATGCATAAGTGATTGTGACTACACGTAAAATTTGCTGCTGGAATTGACAACTTGTGAGTACGGTGTGTAATCTGCGTACTCATGCATAATGCAGAACTGTGAGAAGGATTCACAAGCACTCTGCATGTGCATTAATATCAATTCGATGTGCCTTGTTCTGCAAGCACTTACCTAGTATATTCTATACGCTCTAAGAAGAATTATATCCATCAATAAAGGGTATTGAGACCAAAGACTTCCAGAAATGAGCTTTAATATGCCCATTACAGGCGTCTGTGTAAGTGATGGGACTTCCGAAATGACTGTACCACTTCTGCAGGCTGAACTTGAGAACGAGTTTTCCACGGTTCGCACGGTTGAGTGTTATTCTCGTTCTTCTTCGCTACAGAAACTTGTAATTTCTTGCTGCTTTTTGTGTTCCTAGATTTTTTGCTTACTGTAAGTGGCACGGTAAAGACAGAAATGCCTAGTTTTCCCTCACCATTTGTTATTTGAGCTCGGAAAGTGGGCTTGGTGGGGGCTGTTGGTGTGGTGTGCCATCACTTAAGATTATGGCAGGGAAATGTGGTCTGAGGGACAGAGGCAGGCAGTGAAGAATTGCTCAACAGGGACAAATTCACAGACCGATGAATATCTAAGCAAGGACAGAGGCAGGTATCGAAAAATCTCTTCATCAGAGTTGTGTTTACAAAATGAACAGCTTCACGTACAACGTAATTGATGTGCATTGCCATTTTTAATTGAACAACGCACGTTCCAGCAAGTTCAGTCTTAGATTACAACAGAAAGCAATGATGTTCTTTTATTCAGCACCTGAAGACAACAAATTGCGTGCTCAAGCGTTACCAGTTATTTTATAAGATAGTTTCAACTTCACTGTGACAACTACTTCCTCTTAAATACATTGCTGATAAAGTTTTCGATGTTTTACAGTAACTAGCGACAAAGTTTTCTATTGAATTTGCGGTTAATGCTGGCGGTCAAATGAGTTGTGTATGCATGCAAGGACCAGCCGCTGCTCCACTGAGGTACTCTGAAAGCGAAGCTTTATCTTTTTATCAAGCTAAATTTCACACAATTTTCATTTCACATCACACGAAATTGTTTTGAATAGCGACTTATTAGATTATGTTATTATTCTATTTGTTTTAATAAGTGCATGACGAAGGGCACGATGAGGAGAAAATTTACTGTGTACTAGTCGAGTGAATGCCTCCTACATCACACCGTGAACTGCAGTGTGATGCTGTACGCACGAGCTGTGCGTTCATACACTAGATGATGCACTGCATGGTCTCAATGTTGCAGCAGGGGAACTACAGGGTGTCTCAAAAAAATGTACTCACCCTTTAACCGTTGCTAACATGCTGTCTTCTTTGTGTTGCAGGTGTGAGGTTCGAACTTTTGCGAACATAATTTAATGTAATTAAAGAATCATGTTCGCAAAGTTTCAAACCTCACACCAGCAACACAAAGAAGACAGCATGTTAGCAACGGTTAAAGGGTGAGTACATTTTTTTGAGACACCCTGTAGAGGTGTTCAGTTGGACATCTACAGTGCTAGACAGCTTCAGATTTATGCCTCAACCAGAATGCCCGTAAATGTCCTTCATTTATGGCATTATGCAATTCAATTCTCAATTTTAATCTAATTGTGTGGTACATTTATACAGAAATGGATTTTCTTCGTACAGGACTTAAACGATGTTTGTGTGTAGTCATTGTTCATATTATTTGTATCCTAATTGTCAATATTCTTAGAGTTTTTAAGCTGGGCATTTCAAATGAACATTTTTTTAACACGATTGAATTTTCTTGAATTTGTACTAGAATTCTTGATGTTACAATATCTAATACATCAACATCAAGTTACGGCTGCATATTACTAGATGTCTTCAAGGCACTCGAGGTTCTGAGCACAAAGTTGCAGAAATTTTGCCTGTTATCCACCTGTTTTTTCTGCTCATAAAAACCAGCTCGGAGTTGGGCTTCTTGTTTGCCAAAACTTGTTTTTTATTGAGTGCTTATCCAGAAGTAATTTGTTAATGTCGAGCATACGTTAGATCGTGTGTTTAATTTATGTAAATGGAGTCTTCTTACCAGGAAAGATGTGTCAAACCAAATAATTTTAAACAAACTGATATTTTTCTTGTAGAAGTCCAGAGGCTCAACATGTTTACAACACTGTGCAGACATCGTAGCTTTTCACGAAATTAAACCGTTGTTTTTCTAGGCGTACGTTTATAAAACGACTGTCCATCATATCTAGATGGAATATGCTAGAGTACATATTTAATTATCTATGTATTGTGCTGGTCAAGAACGATCTTTACCTTCTGTATTACTAGAGCCCATCTTTGTAATTAATAATATTTTACACGGCAAAACAACTTAACATTGAGGAGCGTATCAATGATACCATCAATGCAGTCCGCTCAAAAAATGTATTTATTTCTAGTCGGCCTGTATGTGAAGAAATTGGCATGTTTTTAATTAACTGTGGTTATACAATCATCATCATCATCATCAAAAAGTATTGAAATTAAAAGAGGTTCCACATAAAATGGGGAAATGGCTAATAGGAACAAAATTATAGTAATACAGTGCACTTGGAATTCACCATACAGTAGTCAAAAGACAGGCACTGAAAACATAAAAAAATGTGATGTTTTAAGCATTGTATCATGTTTTTGATAAACAAAGAGTAGGATAATAAAATTTTTAAGATCCTACATTTCTCTTATCATTCCCATAGTGCGAGACACCAAACAGACATACAATAAATAGATAAATATGCATTCATTTTTATGCATACATATACACACTAGTTTCAAAAAATGTTGGATTATTATTACTACTAGTATATGTACGTAACTCGTCAGTTATAAAAGATGACTAATTGTACTCGACTTACTCAAATTGAACTGTATGTTTAATTAAGGTTAAAATGGTACAGGTTTGTTCGTACGTTATGTCGCACACAGAGTGTCCACCAAAAAATAATCCACTGACCGATATATGTATATATGATACCGGAACTATACAACAGTTTAATCTTTATTAAGCTGCATTTTAAAGGTATAAAAACTCAAGAAATAAATCAGAATTAAACTGTTATATGGTTCCGGTATCATATATACATACATCGGTCAGTGGATAGATATTTTATGGACACTCTGTATACTGCACAGCGCCAGTGCTGCGTACGTCATGCGTTGTGAGTACCACCAGCTTGGTCGACTGGTGAGCGAATCCGCTTGCAAGCGGGAAGACCCGGGTTCGAATCCCACTGCCGCCATGGTTGACGCGGCTAGAATTACGGCATGGGACTTGGGTAACCGAATAATTATCGAAGTGATTATCCGACCCAAGAATGAGCCAGAAGGTTCTTTCCTATAGCCTCATTCTATTCTATTCTATTCTACCTCCTGCTCCACAGAGTGCTGGACGGCTGTGTAGGAGCAGGCAGTTACTGGCTGCTCCACTGCCCTCTATTATTCCTTACAGCACTAGGCGGTCTCAGTCTTGATCATATTTTTATCTGGTTCTCAGTGTTTCCTTCATTCAGGCTTAGTTACTTCACTTATCTTGAAGGTTTTCTAATCTCCCGGTAGTGTATGATAGTGTATGTGGTTTCAGGCCTCAGATAAACACGGTGTACTCTCAGATATTAATGATGAAATAAACTGGTTATTTCTATAGGACAGTTTAGCAAATAATTACCAAAGTATTTCCCCGCAGTATTTGATACCAAAATAAGCTGGTTAAAGGTAGTCTATTATAGAATATTAGAAGAAGAAAAAAGAAGAAAAATCTTAATCATTAATTTACAGCCTATAATTTGTATTTCTTTGAAAATTTTGGATTTTTGTTATCGGAATTGGATCTCATATTGTGCCTGATAGCAAACCACATCTGGTTCATTGCATTAATATGTGTAGTTACTTCCATGTTAGTGTGTCATTGATGTGTGTAGTTACTACATGTCATTTTTGTTCATTCGTATGGCAGTTTGAGAAGGTAAAGTATGCTAGACTTGCTGTCCATGTTCTACAATTATATCAGAAGAGTTGTAAGTTTATTAGTTTGTGGGGTACATATCAATGGCGTTTACTCATCATTTGTTCCAGCTGCGAGTGAATTTAAAAGACGAATGCCTGCAGCTGGATGTTGAATAAAAGAAAAATGCCTGCAGCTGGCTGTTGAATGAAAGAAAAATGCCTGCAGCTGGCTGTTGAATAAAAGAAAAATGCCTGCAGCTGGCTAATGATCACTAATAGAGAATCACGCATTGTCACCTCTCAATATTAAGACTAGGCCTCGGTGTAAGAGCGTCTCCAAGCATCAGACAAACAACATGTGTGTTGTGTGTACTCATTGACACTAACAAGTGACAAATGATGCTTCAATTCACCTGCAGAAACCGGGCACCCTTCAGACAAGGCTGTGAATATATTGTGTTGGTACATGCGTGGAGACAAATGAACTTTGAACATCGTTTACATGCACCAATATCAGTCTGCTAATTCTGACGTTAACACAAGACGCGTTGTAATGCAAGGGTTTTTAATATGGCTGACAAACTCGTCGACTTTTTCAAATGAAGTTAAGTTTATTACTCCTACTCATTTAATACACGACAGTCGTTAAGAAATATGGTTACAAAGAATATTCTTATGTTGCTCGCTGTATTTTGGAGCAACACACGAATTTGTCTTCATTATCTTTTCGACAATGGCTTCTACTGGTAGAGGCGTTTCGGGCTGTTGCACTGGCAAATATTTTCCATTGTGTCCTTGCAATAAGTCAGTGAAATTACGAATAGATAATCAGGAAAACTTACGTGGGATACTACAGAATGGTGGATGTAGTCGCTTGTGTTGTACATACAACATTAATTGCCACTAAGTGTAATCAGTTACATGCTGGGCTTCTTCATGTGACACACTGCACGAAGAAACAAAGCTGGAAGAGGCAACATTTAAGATGTCGGCGCTGTTTGCAACACGGCATTCCGGAAATCAGTCAAAGAAACAGCTGACTTTCACCAAGTTAGTAATGTGTATTTTACTCACCTATCATACTACAGGGTGCCCATAAAGTTTCACTACCATTTAATTCATTACAAATGCAATTGATAAGATATTTTATTCAGATTTGTTCTATTGTATTCAGTGTTCATTGAAGTTTTAATCACATTCTGCATTTGTGTGTTTCAGAGATCTTGTTTGTGAAAAAGGTGCTGTTCAGACTTTATGAGAGACTTTTATAAGAGACTTTATGGACACCATGTATTATGAATATGTATTGAAAAAACATTCATTTTATTCGAATTCACGGCTTATAGTATGTTCTGAAGTTGCCTCCATGCAAAACATTGCTATGTTTTAATGAGCCTCTGTATCAGAGAGAGAGAGAGAGGAGGCTGGAGCGTGTGGCTCAGCGCATGCAGCGACTTCCAGGCTCTGAAGCAGAAAATCACGACGAAAAAATTGTTAATGAAGATTACACATAATCTTTGCTTGTGCAGCTGAGAAAAGAGAATCAGGAGCAGCCTTTTAGTCCTAATATTCTAGTTTTTCAACCCAGTCGAAACCGAAAACTGAAACTAAGTTTATCAGCCTGATAAAAAAGTGCTAGATAGTAAAAGAGAAATGTGACACGCAGAATTTGTAGAATAAAGCTTTCCATAGTATACGGTACTTCATTTTCTATTATGAAAAAGGTTTAACTTGTCAGTGGACTTTAACTAACGGGAAGTTATGCTGCAATCGTACAACCCTGAAAGTACAAGCCGGTTTTATTGGTGTGAATTGTTTACGTCGCTCAAAATTTTATCCTGAAACTGTTTTCGTTGTTCAAAAACTACTTGTTCATTCGAGCCAGTCGTCAATGTATACCTACGCTTCGTTGAAGGAGACCGATATTATGTCTTCATTTGTTAATTTGTGGAGCAATGATCAATCATCGAATGACAATCATTATTAAAGAGTGAACGGTGGCCACTCTGAATTAAACACAACAAACACATCACTCTGCATCTTTGCAGCACATGAAGGAAAACTGTTTTAGTTTGTCCTTGAAAACTGACGTCTTTGTTGTAATGGTGCACCAATATGGAATTTCTGCCCTTTGAAAAGACAAAAATGAGGGTGCGTCATGACCGCACTACCACTGCATGGTTTAACCGCCCCGCTGTCCTCACGAGTCAAAGCGAGAAGCTGCGAATATTATAATTCAGAGATGACTCCTTTGCTCAACTCCAAAATTTTGAGTTTATGATGAATACGTAAGAAAAATCAGTGCAGGTATGTTTGGTCTTCATACCTCCAGGCACTGATTGTTTAGACGGTGAAATGATTTGATTATAAGAGCTGTTGATGCAATTATTGATGTCCAAAAAAATCAGACGAGAACCAAGAACCCATCGTATTCTCCAGTTCTTCACTCTGCTCAATTCCGATCAGAACAGTTGAGAAAAATGTCGAAAACTGTCATCTATTGTTCTTTCCTATTTATTCAGGGAATTTTAAAATTTCCTACGCACATGTGGACGATCTACGTTTAATTTTTGTGAGCTATATTTTGATACAAATTGTAAAAATCTACTAAGTTTCAATAAGAGCCGTGAGTGCTATTTAATTGGTATAGGAAAATATTTTATTAACAAATTGTTAGACTGTCAAATGCCTACAATAACTTCTGGCAGGTATCAAGGTGTTGTAACAATTTAAAGTGCAGAGTTTGAATGAGTTAATAAAGTTCAATAACAGCAGAAAGAAATAACTTTCAAAATAAAGAAATATGCAACATTCGTCGAAGGTTAGCCGATAAGTGAAAAGGTCTAAATTGGTATATACAATTTCTACTTAACAAATTTACGGCAAATCAATTAATAAAAAAGAATTTGAAACTTATTTTTCACTTACAAGTGCCTAGTTGAAAGAACTGGTTGGGACGCGGGACGGATTTTGGAGACCACATACGTTATGATCTCACACAGAGGCGTCAACCAAGGTCTTGTGGCTTCATATTTTGCATAGGAATCATTGTTATTGAACTAGTTGCGTGCTTAGGATACTACTAGACACGAAACTGACTACAAACTCCTACTTGGAGTTGCTACAGACGACCAGAAGCCGTGGAGCAAGAGGAATCGCTTGTTGTTCACACGATTGCAGTTATTGTTGCATGACCATGACACGTTAACAAGAATACCTAGGAATCCCTCGGATCAAAATGAGGTTTCAAAATATAAGGTTGTTACAAAAATAATGGCCGCTCGAAGGTTTGGAAGGCTTCTGAAATCGGCCATTATTTTTGTTACAACCCAATAGCAAATTGTTTAGTTTGCCTGCATAATTTCCAGACGAGCAACTAATTGAAAATAGAAAAATTTATATCTGGTAGTGCTACAAATTTATATCAATGTATGATAATATCATTAGAGAATTTTTGAAAGTTGAGTTGCTTGTGAAACAAATGATGGAATTTGATCATGTATTTCGGCTATATCAAGCCCTGTTTCGTTATCATTTCATTATTGAACAAATTCTGCGTGTGGCAGTTGCCGTTTGTTCACGCTATGGTGGTTTGGGTTTTATTAATGAAATTTGCCATTATTTCGGTAATTTATTGCTTTGTTATTGCCATAGCTTGAGAATAATTTGTTATTTTGAATATGTGACTTTAATTCATACTCTCATTGGGTGTCTGTGTTTTTGAAACTCTCAATGCTGCCGCTATTGGTTCTTATTCGTCTAGGAGCTCATATAATTTACGTAGATTACTAATGTGAGTGTGGGTACGTGAAGGAAAAACTACAATGCAAAGTGTAAAAACGTCGCAATTAAACAGGCAAATGGTAAATTTTACAGCTAATATTTCTTTGTCGTTTTTTCGCTGCTATTTTTTCCCGGCTTATAATAACTTTTTTGAGGGATCCGAGGTTTTCTTCTATATTTCCTTATTCTAGACACCAATATGTTAAAAAAAACTCTTAGGCCTTTACGTACAAATTGAATGTTCTAATGGTGACAAGGCAGTTCCTGTTCTTCTGAACAGATGCCCTCGTAAAATCTGGTTGAGAAGAGTTCAATTCTAACGCACAACTCCGCCTGAGTATGCGTTTCAACTGGCCCTCCTTAGATGTGCTTAGCACGTAACACCTCCGAAATAATCGCATCAAACAAAATTCTCATCTTCAATTTATGTACAAAGACCTCACGTCTTTCGTATATGTCTATGTTTCTATTTCTTCATGAGGCAAAAATTGAATAAAGCTTATTTTTTGAAATGAGTAACGTATGCTCATACGCGTCAATGTACAAAACTCACCGGCCATCACTTAGACGTTTATTTAATGTATAATCTTGCTAATTAACTTGTGTCCCAAAATGTGCAGAATAATTCAAAGCATTCTTACAGCTGGATAAATTTTTGCATTGTTTCAAGTTTGATTATGAACGTTAGGGACTGGAAAATGTGAAGGCACCTGCCACAGCGACTGAGTGCCTGCATTCCTGCACTTCCTGAAGAGACCCCCCGTGCAGGGGGTTGCTGGGGGTCTGCTTGCCTTCAGCCCCCCAGCCCCAGCAAAGGGGGCAATTGCTAGGGGTCATGTAGGGGTTAGGGCGGCGCGATCCCTTCGCGGGGGTTCGCTTGTGTTCTCATGTCCCGTTACAATTATAACATCTGCTAATTATCACCATATCACTTCTTAACTAAAGTTTCAATTAACTTAATTAAAATTACATTCCTAAAAAAAATTACCTGACTGTCCGCAGACTTGTAACTTTAGCGACCAGGTGCAGCCTGTAAACTGGAAATGGTTTAGGTTAAACTACTGACGGGCGGGGACTACAGTGAGGATATCTAGTG
This sequence comes from Trinorchestia longiramus, assembly GCA_006783055.1. NCBI lineage: Eukaryota > Metazoa > Arthropoda > Malacostraca > Amphipoda > Talitridae > Trinorchestia > Trinorchestia longiramus. The sequence goes on from VCRD01001902.1 coordinate 82,401, forward strand.
CAGAATCTATTGAAGTTACTCCAGTCTCAGGGAGAGCAGAAGGATATTTCCGTGCTTGCTGTTCTTCTAATTCCAAATTACTACAATGTAGGTTTTTTCAATTCACGTAAATCTGTTGTGCATTAAGTGTTGGAGTTTCAATGCGCGTGCCATTCCTTTTTATTATATTAATTTTAATTAGAGGTTCAACAGCTACCATGTTTCATGCAAACTGAACAGAGTTCATCTGCGTGTTGTTTTGCCTGGTGTGCAACTCAATACTTCAATAACTAAAGTATGTTGGACTTTAAAGAACTTTTTTATATTCAAACCTAAGTAATTTTGACAAAACATTCTTTCGTTCATTAATTGGAATGAGTTTAATAATTAATTGAAATGATTAATTCATTTCGTTCATTAATTGAAATGATTAATTGAGGAAATGAGTTAAGCATTTTCAAAATTTATTTACCATGCACAGGTTTTCCAAGTAGGAAGTGCATCTTGAAAACTAGTCTGCCAAGGTGCATTGTAACTCTTTTCCTGGATACAATAAATGGCCCTAAGGTCATGCATGAAAAAATACTGAAAGATATTTTTCACAAAAAGGAAGGTGAGCGTATGAACAAGTCTCATATCAAATGTTGCTACAGAATGATTACATTAATACAGCATGCTATTTCTTATGTTTTCTGACTTGTATAGTGACCTTATCAGTTTGTTATCGTCCTGTTGTCACAGCATGACTGCCATTGTTTTGGTTTTCAACCCAGATCTATGTGAAGTATCATAGAATAAACCATTAGGAACAAGCCGTTTTGGCCTATTCTTGGGTCGATACCCAAGTGAACGACTCATCTATATATATATATATATATATATATATATATATATATATAGTGACCTAAGTTGAAATAAATAATGTACAGATAAGTTGTTTGCATTATCTAGGTCTGGATTGAAACAACCAACATTGGCAGGCTTGATCACAACGCTGTGATTGGAAAGCTGTTGTCAGAGGATGAAAATGGCGGTCATTTCAGCACTTTTATTCCTCGATGTGATGATGTACTGTACGTGCTAGATGAGTCCAGGTGTTCTGCTTCAAGATTATGAGTTGTAAGTGAGAATTAGTGACGTGATGTGAAATGTGACTAGTATAATGAGGACAATTGAAGGGTGGAAAGCACTAGTGGACTACTTGCATTTTTTCCCATGGTAAATATAATATATTTTCCACGGGAAAAAATGCAAGTAGTCCACTCCCGTGCTGTCGCTAACACAGCGCTGGCAAAGGCGATTACGATCCAGTAGTTTACTATATGAAGGGTGGACAGCACTAGTGGACAACTTGCATTTTTTCCCGTGGGAAAAAATGCAAGTAGTCCACTAGTGCAGTCCACCCTTCAATTATTCTTTATGGCATGTTGTTCTTGGGATGAAATTTTAAATTCTTTTAAGTAGATCCAGCGATAAAAACATAACATATTTAGAAAGAATTAGAAGCTTCTTGCCAACAGAAGGAAGCGCATTTGCTACTGAAAAAACTGAAAACAAAATTATAAGAACATTATTTCATTCACAAAATTGTCACATATGGTTGAGACTGTGTGCACTTCAGCTGCTCACAGAATATTGAAAATGCTGCACGAAGCTCTTTTTGGGGGTAAAAAGTTTTTGAGTTCATTTATTTTCTGCTGAGTTGGTTTATATACAATTATTTATTAATACATCTTCTGAAACTCTGAAGCATTGTTTAAAAATGGTTACTAACTTGTAGTTTTTAGTGATTTATATTAGAAATCCTGGCACTGGTAGATATGCAGAATCACGGATTGAATGTCGTAAAAAATTATTAGTATAGGTGTTGAAATTTGTTATGCTTGTCTGTCAAAGTGCAAAGATCTTTGTGATGGTTCAGATTTCTGAAGTTGCCTGTGAAGAATAACAATGTAAAGTCACTGCTTGGAAGAACAGAGTGGTGACCGTCAGTGCCGGTGTCTTGTTTGTAGTAATACTAGCATTTTCTTGAAGATGTTTCACGTTGCAAACTACATACCATCTCTGCCATGAATAAAGCAATGAAGTAGGGTAAGTGCTTTATCAGTTTCATATCGCAATAAAAGTTCTCAGTCAAATGCATTGATTTATACCGTGTGAATTGATTCTTCTTTATCTGCAATTGAAGAATATCCAGCGCTGTTCGTGTACTATTTCATTTCACGGGGTTGCTGAAATACTCGATGTATATTTTTAAAAACCATTTGCCTTTTTTGTTAGTCGTAATGCCACTGGAATAAAATTTTGTCTGTGCGTCCATAGATGAGGGTCTTCAAAAAACGGGCTTATTATCCTTGCTTGTTATATTTCCTAAGTATATTGTTTTAGTGCTATATTCCTTGCTTACTATCTTTGCTTTGTTCCCTTCAAGGAGCGTGTTCTGTGCTGCTGCGTCAGCTGAGTGATCCCGTGCTTGCTCCCGTTATTTAGTTTATAGTATCAAATTATTAGTCGTTATTGGATTCGAATTGAATAGTATTGAAATAGTTGTAACTTTTGAATTATTAGCCCCTAAGTTATTGATATTAGCTACTAGCTATAATAATAGAAAAATCGAGGCCAAGTTACTTATGTATTGTATAACGAAAAGAAGGTATCAGAAAACTAACAAGTTAATATATTTACTGTTGAACACATTTAATAAACCCTGATGTGAAAGAACAGTAATCTTTGAGGATCTTTTCTTATTCAATAAACACAATGTATTAAAGGATCGCACCGCTACTAAAGCGAATTTTGTTCCATCAATTTCATCATTAATTTAATAGCAGCAATAAACAAACAAAACAAACAATCTTTATTTCCAATCAAGTACACAGTACATAGACATTTAGTACATTGGTTTTTAAATTCTTAAGGTTAACATTCTTAGAGTAGGGATGATGGTGAGCTCCATGCGACGATCCTGGGATGTGTCCATGGGCGGGGAGTTGAGGTCTTACCGATAAGTGCGGGCTCACGGCGTGAAACGAGAAACAGCTCGTATTCATTGCCGGGTTTCGAACCCGCACGCAGTCTTTCTGCACAAGCAGAGACCCGATACAGTACACGGGCCGCTAAAAAAGTGCTGATGGCTCACACGAAATTAAGAACAAAATCTTTCCTCTCAAGTGTCCTCCAAGAAAAGACAACTGAAATACTAGGAGAACTAAAACTTGAAATTGTTTTCTTATCTCTAATTCTCATCGGGAGCAAAAACGCCCGCGCGACTGCGATGGCTATCATCGTTGGTAATCTGAGCACCAGAAGTCGATGTCAACTGCGGGAAATGTTCTAACCTAACATGAAATATTTATTCAGATAATATCATAGCGCATCCCACGACTCATAACGCAGTATTCGTTAACTGGATTACGCAAAAAAACGCGTATTTCTTGCCTTTAGGGCGTTTTAAGGTAACTTTTGTTTCGATCTGAAGAAAATAGTGAGAGTCGCTGCACATCCAGCGTGTGAGAGTGTTAGGCCCTGCCTTACATTCTTGGCGTCTCTTCTTCACGTTATGAGATCACCACAAACTCGAGGTGTCTCCATCACCACCCTGTAATGTTGTAGTACTTCCAGCACCTGCAGTAGGGCAGTACTTCCAGCACCTGCATTCGTGCAGTACTTCCAGCACCTGCAGTGGTGCAGTACTTCCAGCACCTGCAGTGGTGCAGTACTTCCAGCACCTGCAGTGGTGCAGTACTTCCAGCACCTGCAGTGGTGCAGTACTTCCAGCGCCTGCAGTGGTGCAGTACTTCCAGCGCCTGCAGTGGTGCAGTACTTCCAGCACCTGCAGTCGTGGGCCATTTTAGAGAACTCCAATCAAAAAAGCAACTTTTTGAGTACACAAACTTCTCATAATAATTTGCATTTATTCTAATTGGTACAAGAGAAAGAAATTGTTCTCTTTGCCCATAAGATATAACTACGTATTTATGTTCGAAGCTCATCTATTTTACTCAGGTGAATACTACGAAAACCATTCTACTAGAACCTATTTAAATTGTACTGAATGAAAATAAATATGCCAACAAGATAAGCATTGCTGCTTATGATTGAACAATGACCTGGTTATTATAATAGAAAGAGATTTATGAATACTTATTTTAGACAGACCCACACACTGCCTGGCTAGACTTCTAAATGGTACGAAGAGATACTGTGGTATTATCTTCGTATACTGAATATTATTTTCGGAGCGACGACTGCTTTGCGTTGTACAAAACGAGCTTCAACGCATGAAATGTCACACAAATCTTCAGCTTTTACACGCCAGCTCGTTTTTGTGATTTACAGTATGGTTAGCCTGATAGAGCGTAACGGAGCTCTCACGATTGTGACGAAGGATTAAGAAAAACTTGAGTGTTGAACCTCAATATCTCATACCAGACTTACTTAATTCGAAGCTTCACTTAAAGCGCTTATTTATTCCTTATCTCTGTGCAAGAATTGTGCCTTGTTAATGTGCTTATGAATCATTAAGTGTTATTTGAGAAGAAGCAGCAAATACTAAACACAAATGAGAGATACTGAAGGAGTTTGAGGTACATTCCACATTTCAATGTCGCTGCAAAATCTTACTTGAGGTGCGCTTTTGTGAACCGTCACAAAATTTCACTTACTATTCTGAGTTAACACGTTGGTTGCGATTGTCCAGCCGGTGCAAATCTTTACTTTGTACACATAGGCACTAAAAGACTTGGAAAAAATTACAGAACCTAACCTAAGTGACCCACCGGTGGGTCGTATCGCACTCAACGTGTTAAAGCTGAAGGCATGCACACGTTTCCATTTTTCCTGAGTTTGGAGTCATTAGTGTAAAACTGAAGAATTAGGTGAACTTTGGGAGTGCAGCAGAGTTTTTCATACTGAACTGCAGTGTTCATGAATGCCAAGTGACACTAAATTGTGGGTTGCACAATTGCGTCAAATTTTCGACCCTCCATATAAGTTCAGTCATGTATAAAACTATGAGCTCTCGCGCATAAAAATTGATGAACATGTTGGTTGTCAGCGCCGGCCTGCAAGGAATATTAATTAGTTCTAATAATTAGGTCAATGCTTTGCCAATTAACGAAGAACGGGCGCTGAAAAAATGCAATGGATGAGCCCAAGGCTACTGCGAACTCCTGCTGCTGTTTGCAAAACCAAAGATTGTTGCTGCATGTTACACATCTCAATGTCACCTTGAGTTTTCGTTTCATTGTGACTGCGAGGTTTTGAATTATAGCGTCTACACGGGCTCTTATATCTCACCCTAGCCTGCGTGTGTGTCAGCGCGTGCATGCAGATTTACTGTTGGTTGAGCTGCATTAGAGCGTATATTTGTACTTAACGTTCTTCTTGTGTCCGTGGTGAACATTACATACAGTTACCGTCATTCCCTCGTAATGCAGCCTGATAAGTTTGAACAACCGTTGCGTCTTGTTAAACAGCAAGTGTTCTTTTTCAGCTTATCCTCTAGCTTACACTGTGGTCGAGTGGTTAAGCAGTTAGACTTGGTTGGTCAGATCCCTGGTTCGAGACTCGTCAGAGCTCACGAATTTTCTCCTGCTTGTGACGTGGGGGACCAGGTAGTTCAACCGCCTAACCGATTTAAACTGACTTTTAATCTGAAACTTTCAGATTATCGTAACGAATCCCCACGTGCGTCTACCTCAAGGTACAAGATGGACAGGAACAGTCGTTGGAATCATGATGACTAGTCTTAAATTGATAACATTACGAACTTAAAAACCAATTTATATTTCATGTATACCTGATCAAAACAAAGTTTCTTTTTTGTTCTTATTTCGTTACTTGCGTGAGTGTAGCTGGTGCATGCTCTTATTAAAAGATCACGTCTCTACAAGCTGACGTTCTTGTAGTAGTTGCAGTTATGGTCTGGAATGTTGAGTGAAGATTTCTTCATGTTTTGTTATTCATGTGAAACAGCGCCCGCTGGACCTGCCGTCCACACGGCTCAGCTTCTGAAGCCATTAATGCATCCATGCCAGGGAAAACTACTCTTAAATTAGAAATAAATCCTCTAACCATATCTATGGCATGATGTAGCGTGGTGAATTTTATTAATGAAGGTAAGAGAGCATAAAACTGGAAATTTCAGCTTTGAATGATCATTCCAGGGACTGCCAGAGGCAAGTGACTGGAAATCTTCTTTGTATCATCAATCATCTCCAGTGTAAGGGCACCTGTGTGCAATAGAGAAAAATATATTTTCAATTCCTCTTTATTTTTTTGTGCTTCCACACACACATCTGAAGTGCGTGTTTTCCGTAGAAGTTAAACTGTAGGTCCGTCTGTGTGTATGTGTCTCGTATAAGTGTGTGTACGTAGAGTAGAAATCACAGAGACTCGAGTAAAAAGTCCAGCTACCTGCTGTTGAAAATTGTGGCTGTTATTTTTTTTTTGACGCTGATGTGCACATGCTTTATGTATATTCGTAGGTCGTCAATGACCGGTAAATTCATACACGTGTGTGTATGCATCCTTGAATGTTTTCCTTGAGCACGAGTAACACAGGAATCGCAAGATAAAGATTTTACCTTGCACGTAAATCTTTTACTTCCATCTCCCTTTTTTGTCTTACGAGCGGGCACAGATTTTTTTCAATCGGGACCAAAAAATCATTTTAAATATTCAGAGAAGCAATTTACTGATAAATTATTAAATTTCCTACACTTTCAATAAGTGAATCAATGCCAGGATCTATGAGGCCATCTGTTTTCACCTACTAAATTCTCAAGGACGACCACGAGATGGATAGACTGGACACTTTAGAGAAGCCTAAACTGTTCCATTATAAAACAGGTGAGATGTTTTGCTCAGCGCAAATTTTTTCACTCAGTCTCTCTCATTAGTAAGGGCGCTGGTCCGTGTCGCTGGGTCGCTCAGTTTGTACGCCATTTCTCACCAGAATTATATCTAATGAGTTCTTCAAGTTTCTTCATTGTGATGGTCGTATTTAATGTGTAATGAAAGGAATGTATGGTTGTCAGTCTGAGAATTCATTATTTAATTGCAATGTTATTAAAATGCTCTTACTCAATTCAAGGCGATTTTTTTTCATTTCGGAATCAGACCATTTGTTGCTTGTAAAATGCGTTTTGTTATCCAAAAAATAAGTTTCTGCCCAGTTCACGTGAGCTGAGTTACTTTTTACTGATGATAACTGGCACCCGGGAGAAATTGTAGAAGAATTTAGAAGGAGAAGTAAAATGAGGAAATTAAGATTTCAGGGGAAGGGAATTAAGCGATGAGGTGTTCTAACAGTGACAATGCAGGGGAAATAAAGTGAGGCCGTATGGAGGAAGTACCACTCTTCCTCATTCAATGGAAACGCCACTCTCTTCTATTCGATTTTTTCGATCTTTTGACTTGCTAAAATCATTATTCACTACAATTTAGTCGCAGTGATTGTCAAATCCTTAACTTAGATTTGCGTCATGACAGGTGATGTAGGAAGTGCGGCTCAGAGTAGGACAGGATGACAGGTGTGGGGTCTGTAGCAGATCTTGCGGCCGTATTTTCAGTGCAGAGAAAAGTTTATCTGAGAGTGTGATCATCTCGACCAATTTGTAAGGTGCGGGGACTTGAGGACTGTTAAGAACGGAGAGAACATTGAGCATGTTGCGGATGAGGTGTGCGAGGAGTATAGTAGAAGAGACACGGTGTGATGTGACAAATGGTGGAGTGCTGCAGAGGTCAGGAGATGTGAGCTAGTGATAGATAGACTAGAGTGCAGAAATATTCTGTTCGAGCACATGAGGAGAACGAACGAACAGCGCTTGATGAAGTAAGAGATGAGGTCGGAAACGGGAGGAAGTTACATATATCAGAGATAGATGAAGTATCTATTAATCGATGAGCGCTAAGGAGTTTTGCTATGTAACATATGGTCGTACAAAATGCCAGAAATTGACTAGAGACTTTATAGAGTAACGCATGCATGTCGGCCACTAAATTGTTTACCGCAACTTTAATTATGGGGCAAAGTTTTGCACTTTGAGTTTCATCTTGAGGACTAAAGGTTCCAGGAGAGGCATTTGAGATTTATCATGGCAAGGATATTTCAATAAGAACTACTGGACTTTGCAGCGGAAGGTTAGCTGAATCTGTGACTCATATGAGGCAAAGTTTCATAAGTGCGACCAGTTCTTTTGTAATTCTGTGACTCACCTGAAGCCTTCCTTACTCCCCTCCATATGGAAGGATAGAGAGGAGACATGTTATTCCTTCTATTTTTGTCTAGTATTATTAACTGAGATTACAACCAGTATTTTTTCCTTTGAAGCTGCAAAGGTAACGCGATCAGTACAATAGGACCTAAACTTATTCGTAGTTTTGGACTACTAGTAAAAATTTCACGCGTCATATCAGGGAACCATCAACTTGGACGGCTCGCAAGCGGAAATGTTGGATGTAAAATGTGGAGGAAATCGTGGCGAGGGAACTGCAAAGCCTCTCATGGAGCTTCCTTTCACTACAAGCAACTCGAACATTGTCTAGACGTTCTAAGAGGAAAAAATATTTTTGTGTATTGTTTTAATAATTGTATTTTTATACGCTATGCCAATCATTTTGTAAAGTCATGATACATTGAATAGTTATGTTAGATTCTGCGATGAAAGATCGTACTCGTACCAGCAACTGTAAATACATACCATACAATACAGTACAGTACAATACATACAGTACAGTGTGCAGATTGGTGGAGGAGCGAGCAATTTTCATTAATTATTATTTTTCGAAGACTCTTGAAATTTCTGAATAAACTAAAGCGACTTAGTTTGAACTCTTTTAGTTTTTGTTTTTGTTGTTGCGTGGTCAAACTTCGAGTGATTCCGCAAGACTCATTTTTATGTCTTTAAAATTTTATGACAAAAGCCCGGGATCAACTATCGAGTTCACTTTACTAATTCTCCAATCGTCGCAGGTCTGCTTTCTTCTTTTCTATATTTTCTTATAGGGAAGTCGTTAACATCTGGAAGAGGTCATCCTTTGGTCGACGGACAATGTAACTCGACTTCGTCCCGTGAAAAGTTTAGGGAGCGTTTCTTGAGTGGCAAGGCTGAAGAGGATTAGGTACATCTGAAATATTTAATTTCTCCTTCCGGGGCTTCCATGTGCGAGGATGACTTGGGTAACATAGCGCTCCATATGCTGCTTTGCAGGCGGCCATTATTGACTACACAGAAATGAATTTGTAGTAATCTTGAAGCCGTGGTACTGGTGTTCGATTACTTGCTTCTTCAAGGGTATTATACTCTGTTTATCACCTCCGGTTTTTGCACTCGGTGTTGAAATCTGAATTTAAATTTCTAACCTCATAGTTTTAACGACATCACTTCATTGTTGTGCATTCCTGTTACATAGAGAACTAAATAGTTTACATACATCCTCTTAAAATTCCAGTCTTTATGCACCAATCTTGATAGATGATCGTCAAGGTTGAGTTCTTTTTATCGTTTGTCATTGGCACACTTCATGATCGTGGACGCCTCTCGACACCCTAGTAAGATTTACGATACTACGATCTATGGTATCAGATTAAGGCCCGTTAATCTTGTAAAATGGCATCTGATTGCAGCACGTCTACATAATTATGCGTCTGTGTTTTAGCAAAGGTCTTGCGAGCTGATACCAAGTATAATCACTGGGGTCGTAGAGAAAACATTACTCTTAAAGTACTCCACATATTAAATCAACATGCATCTTGCAGTTCATTAGACCAGGGGTCACCAAACTTTTTTCACAGTGGGCCGGATAACTGAAAGAATGACGAGCGCGGGCCGCATAATCATTCTGTTCAATACTTGCAAGCCAGAACGAAAGCTCTGGGAAAAAAGACGAAAAACTAAGTTAAAAAAAAGACGTCAGTTCAACGTCGACGGGCCTGGTGAACTAACGTCGCGGGCCGTAGTTTGGTGACCCCTGCATTAGACGAACACATGCAGTCTATTAATACTGGTCCAGAGGCATGGTTTCTCTCACTTCAAATGATAGGGAAACTTAGAGTAGGTATTAATCGTACGGATTTTATCCATCCATCTTTTGATTGTAATCGTGTTAATACCAGCTAATGCACGCATAGTTAACATAAATTTGAGCAGTGACCTATGAAGGCGGTCAATCAGTAAGTTTCTAAATTTAAAGATAAATAAATGTACATGTATATTTATATAGATTGTTTGCTGCGCAGTTCCATGCTTCCGTACCAACGTACCAATTCCTTCGTTTTAGTAAATTAAATAGGAGTGATAGAAATATTCACGTTTTGATCAGAAGAACGAAATGTTCATGCAGGGCACAGAGAAACTCCCCTTGTGCCCTGATGCCGGTGTTACATTCACAACAGTTTCAGTTTTCAAATGACGTCCCACATGCAGTCTATGATACAACAATACATTCGTGCCTACTACACAATAATATTGATTCTTCGAATTTGAAGAAGCAGTGGTAAACTGCTCCCTGAATTAGGTGACGTTACCGGTACTTGTAATAGAGGAAAATATCAATATTACAAAAGATGATAATGTTGATGATGATGACGCTGTCAGCATTAAGCGTTCTCTTGATAGCTGCACCATGGAGAGGAGACACAAAGTACCAATATCGTTTGTTGTTATTCCCATGTAATAATACTGAACTGTCATCACTGCTCTATCGTACATCACTGTCTTATCGTGCATCGTCATCACTGCTCTATCGTACATCACTGTCTTATCGTACATCGTCATCACTGCTCTATCGTACATCACTGTCTTATCGTACATCGTCATCACTGCTCTATCGTACATCACTGTCTTATCGTACATCGTCATCACTGCTCTATCGTACATCACCGTCTTATCGTACATCGTCATCACTGCTCTATCGTACATCAC
>VCRD01001902.1:93803-108969 GCA_006783055.1 Trinorchestia longiramus
CATCGTTGCTCCACCAACACCGTCATGATTTTATCATAGGTTGCACTGATATGCAGACGTGAAGTTATCAGTGAACAAGGTGCCAGCAAATGCTACGTGTGGCCCAGTACAAAAGAAACGAGTTCGAGTAGTTTAGCAAGACCGCACATGCGCTCGCTGGCTACCTCATTATCGCTGTCCGAGTCTCCTGCTGCATCTCTAACCTTGTCGCTTAGATTTTCAGCAATCTGAGCTGCAATTAATTCCTGAGTAGTTAGAGTTTTTCGTTGCATTTCGATAAAATCTGAATTGGACATAAAAGGAGTTTTTCCTTCATTAACACAATTTACGGTTGTTCGAACTGAATTTACGGGTCCTATGTTTATTTTTATTTCTTTGAGCCATATCGGTGGTGTCCCTGTGTAGCTTTTAGTGGTATGGCATTGATGTTACAGTGTTTAGATGTTCTATGGACCTCCCTCGGACCGGATGAATTAGTGCGGGTTTAATTAATTTTCGGTAAATTTGTGAAGGTAAAGAAATAGGAGAATGAATCGTTGTGTGTATTAGTACGGAGGCTTGGAGGATGAAAAGTTTTTTACTGATTTTCTTGTCAATGATTGTGAACCCAGCAACTTGCGTGTGTTGTCTGACCCTAGGTGACTTGTTGCCAAGTCAAATTAATCTCACTTAGGTATAATTGGCCATCATTTTAGTCGCAATGATGCCTTAAATTACAGAGCTTGAAGTTGTCAGTATAAATATGTACAGTATGTCGCTTTCAGCTACGGTCATTACTTATTCTTGTGTAATGGTAAAAAATTATGATAAAATTTGAAACTACTAAGGACTCGTTGCTAACCATGAAACACGATATGGTGCGAGCACATTGATGCTTAAGTCGTCGATACAGTAATACCAATTTCGTATTGTAGATTTATTCTTCAAGTGACACGTTATTGTTACGAATGAATTGAGGCGTTAATACTACGAGAGAATTCCGTATTGGAGATTTATTCTTCAATTTTAATTCCAATTCCTTATGGGAAATTTATGCTTCAATTACAATTACAATTTTAATTACTTATCGGAGATTTATTCTTCAATTACAATTCCGATTCCGTATTGGAGATTTATTCTTCAATTACAATTACAATTCCGTACAGGAGATTTATTCTTCAATTCCAATTCCTTATTGGAGATTTATTCTTCAAGTGACACGTTATTGCTACGAAGGATTTGAGGCGTTATTAATTGTTACGAGAGAATTTATTTATCATGCGTGCGTTCTACTCGTACGATGCATTGAGTGTGTTCGTGTGTGTCAAAACAGTGCATGGTAATACTTATTTTCAACACTCAAAATTTGGTGCTTACGTATTATCGGGAGGACCTTTAAAAAAACGACTCAAAAATTAAAGTAAATTATTTATTGAAACGGTTAAAACAATAAAATAACATTACATTACACCTAACCTAACCTAACCTAACCTAACCTAACCTAACCTAACCTAACCTAACCTAACCAACAAACCCTGTGAAAAAAAATAAAAAGTAAAAATCAAAGGTCCTCCCGATAATACGTAAGGACCCAAAATTTGCATTGGGCGATTTGCTCCTATGATTTCCCCATAACCAGGCATTTAGTTCGATTTCATATTTTATATTGCATTGTTCCTACTCCCTCGGACAGGTCTATCTAGCTTGTATTTTTGTGATTTTCAAGTCATTTAGGAAGGGGAGAACTTGGGCAATTTGATTGTTGTATGTATTAGTAATAATGCTTGGAAGATAGAAATGTTTTTTGCCAGTTTTCCGATGAGAGATTGTGGATCCAGCAACTTGCATAGGTGTGCGTGATAACTAAATTGAGTTTTATTTCTAATTTTTTAATTCGTGCGTTAAATTTGTATCTATTCTTCAATCAAATTCTGTCATTATGGTTTCGTGAAGTAATGAATGTTCGATCAATGAAATAATTATAGGCTGATAAAAATGTCTAATAATATACGAGAGCCATTATTATCACGTAGAGAAAATAAAAGAGTTGAACAGTTGGTGACTCTGAGTATATGTATGTAGTGTACATTTTGTTTCAAGTTCTGATAGATAATTTTGGACTAGGAAATGAGCTTATTTCTTGATAGCGTTTTCAGTGCATTATTTTAGGAGCGTCTTTTTGAAATAGCCAGTGAATAAATCAATGAAAAGATTACTTTATCTGAAAAAAGGGGAAAAATTATTAGTTTTTGAGCTTAGCAGTTTCGGTGCAGCTGTGCGAGATTACGCTAGACTTGAAGAGTGCAGCTGTGAGGGAAACAAAACAGCTGTACTACACAACATTATTTCCTCTGGCAACTGTATTGTTTTCCCTGTTAACATCTGAATTAAAGAAAACAACTGCAATCAAGATGAGTAACGAAAACCAGGCTAAAGGTTCAGAAACAAAAATGAGGATAGTGTACAAATAGAAAAATGCAAAATAAACGAATGATAGGCAAACTTACATACGAACTGCGATGAAATTTCCTGTATTTGATTTGAAAAATATAGAGTCTTGCATCAAATCCTTAAAGGAATAGGAAGAAAGAGATTTAGAAATAGTGACATGTTAGGTTACATGAGAGATAAATGTGCTAACTGAATATTTATCTTTGACTGAGTAGGCAATCAGTAAACAGGACATGAACTCAGTCAAAACATTGAGAAAGCACCGCGTGCAGACGCAGTCGTACGCAACAATGACTAGCATACACCTTAAAATTACTACTATTCCCGGAAAATAAAACTGACCAATGGCAGACGGGCATTTGAAGCTACTTCTGGAGAGGAAAGATTAGCTCTGGGCCGTATTTTTATGCGCTTGATGTTGGATGAAGTGACTAGTCAGTTGAGGGCATGACAAATGATCAGTCAATGCTGACAATTGACTATCAGTTTACAGCCAAATGTTGGTGGTTGTTGGTCGTGTTGCTGTCAAATTCATGATGAGATTGCAGGGTGTGTCTCTAATGAGCAAGATTGATACCTCCTGTAATCAAAAGATTGTCTAAAGGTTATGGTCGTATGAGCAGCATTCTCTGGAGCTCCCAGAGAAAATTGTGAGGTTTCATATTTATTTTCAAGGAATATGAAAAGGAAATTAGCATTTTGCAAGTAATGTTCTGGGATCGGTGGCATACGAATATCAATATTAATACTAGTGAGTCATTTCTTTAAATGAAATACTTGGTTTATAGAAGGTTAGTGATCGCAAGTATAGGAAAAACTGTACTGATAAGTATGTCACATTGTGTGTTATTTCATACTGTAATTTGCTAGCAAAAATTGGTTAATGCAACGAAGTAAGAAAGACCATCGGTTATACGACCTATCAATTATGATGTAAAAAATTGTTACTATTAATACGCGTTGCAGTTTTTATTGCTCTAGATGATCTCAACTACGACAGTACTGATGAATTTTTCTGAAGAATCCGGGCAGAAAGTTTAATTTTTTTTACTGAAGAAGCAACGTGGAAACTTAAATAATTATGTTGGTGCTTAATGAGTTGTATTGCTGCAAGTAATGCACGTGACGGCAGTCCAGATGAGTTAGAGCTATCCAGTGATCTCTTGAGAGCTCGTGACGTTCATTAGAAAGCCTTCTCCTTTACCACCAGCTTGGTCGACTAGTCAGCGAATCTGCTTGCGAGCGGGAAGACCCGGGTTCGAATCCCGCTGCCGACATGGTTGACGCGGCTAGAAATACGACATGGGACTTGGGTAAAACAACCGAATAATTATCGATGTAATTATCCGACCCAAGAATGGGCCAGAAGGTTCGTTCCTATAGCCTCATTCTATTCTATTCATTATCCGCCTCACATATCTGTCTAGTTTCAGCGCTTCTAATTATCCAAGGTGTCCATAAAGTCTCTTTACCATTTCAAGTGTCTACCATATGAAATGGAAAAGAGACTTTACGGACACCCTATAGGTTAATTTTATTTGATTTTATTAGATAGAATTTTCTGCCAATTTTTGGATTTATTTTAGCTCTGTACTTAAATTTTTCCTCCCCCAATGATGATTCTTGTAGTATTTGAGTTCAATTGACTATCTTACTTCTTTCATTGGCGTCAACTGTGTGTGATTTGCTCTCGGTGTTGTATCCTCTGCAACATTAGTTAATTTTATTCTAGAGCCTAGAAAGTCTAACTGCTCATTTTTTTCCTCCTAGTCCTAGTAATTTGTTGTCATTGTTCCACGTTGTTTCTTGTTTTACTGCCTTGACCTGAAGCAAGCTTACCCTGGTCATGCTGCCATTATCAAGGTGCAGTCATCATCAAATGCAGGGACATTGAGCGAGATCAAACAAAGCGTACATATCAATGTCAATTCGCTTCAACATAACATGAAAGTAACATGACATGTTACTGCTTCAACATAACATAAAAGTAACATAACATGTTACTGCTACAACATAACATAAAAGTAACACAACATGTTGCTGCTTCAACATAACGTAAAAGTAACACAACATGTTACTGCTTCAACATAACATAAAAGTAACATAACATGTGACTGCTTCAACATAACGTAAAAGTAACACAACATGTTACTGCTACAACATAACATAAAAGTAACATAACATGTTCCTGCTTCAACACAACATAAAAGTAACACAACATGTTGCTGCTTCAACATAACATAAAAGTAACACAACATGTTCCTGCTTCAACACAACATAAAAGTAACATAACATGTTCCTGCTTCAACATAACATAAAAGTAACACAACATGTGACTGCTTCAACATAACGTAAAAGTGTGGTCAAATCATTTTTTCTCTGGTGAGTAGTAGATATTTAAAATAATGTATTCTTGACAGCAAGATACGGACACACCAGCAATGGCAAGGCTGTTATCGGCCACAGTTTCCTGTCTGATCGCTAAGGAATATCATGTCACTTTAACTTCTTGGACATTGTCATTTCTTGTGAGGAAGAATTGCTACTACAAACGTTTTTCCTTACTGTGTCTAGTTGTGACAGCAAGGACAGCCTAGCTCTTCGTTGAATTTTTGTTTAGGTACACTGAAAGAAATTATTTTTAATCACGGATCCATTGACAATATAGAAGACCGTATAGTAGGTGTTACTACCTACGAAGAACTAGCTCAGCTATTCAACAAATGCCTCAAGCAAAGTAAAGTACCAAAAGATAGTAATGAAGCTCTGATGGTTCTTCTTTGTAAAAAGGTGACCCTAAAAATATTACCTATTATCGTCCCATTAGTGTACTAAACAACACCTACGAACTGGTCACAAAACTCCTCACTAGCAGAATAGGGAGAAAACTTGACGAGATTATACCACGTGAGTAAGCGGGAGTTCAGAAAGGATTTACGAGGAAAATGCTGGTAGCAAATTTGTGTGCACACGCCATGTCCTTGCTACGTAGCCTCGATGATGTAGACCAGTGGTTCCCAAACTGTGGTACGCGTACCACCAATGGTACGCGAGGGCATTCCAGGTGGTACGCAAACACTTTCGTGGTCATGAACAATTTTTATTTTGTTATTTGATAATTATGGAAATGAAGTGATATCTGATCGAATTTAGTTTCTCTGGAAGCAGGTGGTACGCGGCGACTGTACGGGACCTCCAAGTGGTACTTGATCACGAAAAGATTGGGAACCACTGATGTAGACGCTGTCTCATAGAGGCGTTGGTCTTGATGACAGGGAAGACAAGAGCGAAAATTAGAATTTTCTGTTCTTTTCCAATGTTTGACTTTTGAAATTAAGGTCTAGTCGCTGAAATTTCATGTCGTGACGATATTTCTATTATTTTACCTATACAAACATCATTGAATGTGAGCTGAAAAATAAATAAGTTATTTGGGACACATAAAGAAATAAGAGAATCTGTGCTTTTGAAAGAAACTGTAATGCAAGTAAACTAGTTCTTCATGTTCTGAAGTCTGCTAAATTTGTTTTTTAAATTTTCTGATAAGATATATGTATTTTACTCTGTGGTCTTATGGCATTTGTTCACAGTTTCCTGAAAAATGTAGTTCTGCTTTTAGCCAAATTACAGAAAGAGGCGCATAAGCATGATTCGAAGTTTCTGTTCTCTGACCTCCTTGAGCTCACATGAATTCATGGTGTAAGTGAGGAGCTAAAAGGCAATTCATTGCAGGAAATTGTTTTTTACCTCCACAGACAAAACTCTCGGAAAACTGACCAGGTACAGAGGGTCTCAGTAATTAACGTGTGATTTACAGATGTTTTTGTGGCAAGTTGATTGAAAATCTGTTTCATAGATAGCGTCGGGAGCAGGTGGCGTTCCATTAACTGAGATGGACGAAACGAATTAGTGTTGCTGAACTACTTGAGATCTTGTTTAATGAGGCACTTGTTTAAATGATGCAAGCGTGTATGTCACTTGCAGGCACATATGCACTCCACTAAACGTGTTCAATTCCATAGTAACGTTTGTAGCATATTTTATTTCACTCCTCTGTCTATTGATTTGTACCACGAGAAATTAATTGTACCTAGATCAAACAAACCTCATTATTTTTACATTTTAGTACCATATATGCAAAATCACTGCCGTATTCTCAGTGAGTGGTAACAGAGAAGCACAGCCTCTTAAGAGGTTCCCACGCAGTTGCTCTCACATGCCTCAGAGGCACGTATGGTGTCCAGGCAGAGCTCGCTAATCCATCGCTGTGTAATTACTCAGGAAAAAGTGGGTAGTGAGTAGCCTTGACTTACGTGCAGCCGCGGCTGATGGGTCAAGATTGTACTACAAGAGGCAACGTCGTGCTGCTTCATCTATACATGGGTAACTCTATGTCTAAATGACCATCAAATGTTGTTGATGCAACCATCAAATCTTGCTGGTGCGACCATCAAATCTTGTTGATGCAACCATCAAATGTTGTTGATGCGACCATCAAATGTTGCTGATGCGACCATCAACTTCCCACAGGGATTAAACCTCTCATCAGTTGCCTTTTAAGGCATGAGTACTCGAGTCTGAATTTACCTAAAATTCATTTGTGAGACTTTTGTCATTTTTATGCTGTAATCCTGCATGAAGATGATTAAAAGTCATTCTGAGTCGACTTAGTGTGACTGACTACCTACATAACAATAAGCTAAATTATTCCTTTAAACGAAGTTCTCACTAACGCATGGGAAATATGGAATTAATATAAAGGACTGTATAATACCTATGCCCATTTAGCGAGTATAAATGTTACTAAACATTAGAACTAAATTAAGCAACCTTCTGTATAAGAGTACTTACAATATTCACAGTTTACTTATAAGTATTGGTTGAATAATGTTGAATCTAAATTATTTGCTTGTTTGCATATATGAACTACTCGTTCAACTTTGATTTTATTGGGGAGCATCAGTTGTTAATTATGAAGTATGTGAGGAGCACCAGTTGTTAATTATGAAGCATGTGAGGAGCATCAGTTGTTAATTATGAAGCATGTGAGGAGCATCAGTTGTTAATTATGAAGCATGTGAGGAGCATCAGTTGTTAATTATGAAGTATGTGAGGAGCATCAGTTGTTAATTATGAAGCATGTGAGGAGCATCAGTTGTTAATTATGAAGCATGTGAGGAGCATCAGTTGCTAATTATGAAACATGTGAGGAGCATCAGTTGTTAATTATGAAGCATGTGGTGAGCATCAACTGTTAATTATAAAACCGGAAGAAGTCACCTCATTTCACAAGTACTGTAAGTCAACTGTACCACAAGGTTGAGAAGTTAACCTTATTTCATCTCATAATTAACTCTGTGCATTCTGCATGCCTCGGCTAGAAGCACCTTATTTTACGGAAATATACGGAGAAGTTTTCTTCATTGATCTTGACGTATTAAAAGTGAATATTGAATAACCCAGCATTTACATCTATGTGAGCAAGGTAACTGTTATACAAAGGAGTATATTGTCTAGTGAAGTAGGAGTTTTATAGTTCTCACGCTATCAATGTTTACTTAATGATTAAATGGTATAATGATGTTAGATCTCATCACGTGTTAAGACATTAATTATAATGTGAAACTTTTGTAGAACTCTGTTGTCTTGGACCCCGCCATCGGTGTTCCCAGTGATAGCATACAGACTCGCTTGTTCCTCAGCTCACAAACAGACACGTGCAATATATATTGTAGTACATAGATCAGCAGGAATATTTATTTTTAGAATTATAGGCCATGAAAAAACCTTTTTAAGGATTAGAATTGTTTCTAAGTTCTAGTGACAATAAAAAGCTCATTCTAAAGAGAATTGAAGTAATAGAGAACTGTCTGGCATGTTGTGTTCCTTGCAGAGATTACTTATATGGATTTATCATTTACATCATCACCTCTGAGTGATAACCTGACACTGCTCTCTTGAGAATTTCCTGCTTGCATTATTCATCGAGTGAGTGGAATGTAACACGGAGCTGATAATTTTATTTAGTCTATAGCCACGCCATGAAACTTTTCCTTTTTACACTTGCATTTGTTTCGCGTTTATTTGGGAGTCTAAATAACATACGAAACAAAAACGGCTAGCTACTGCAGCAAAATAATTAATCATTTCGCATTCTGGTGCTGAATGGTGAATTTCAAACCTGATCGTTTTATTTTTTCGATTTTTTTCAAGATGCTGTTTTATTCAAGGATCAACTGTAATGTCATTCCGAGCATGTGATCTTAATGAGAACAGTCCACTGATTACGTATTTTTCTTCTCATGTTATTTTCCGTCCTGAAATGACTATACATCAAGTCTCTCCGTCACCCAATTGTTTGTTGATCATTTGCTCACGTTAATAATGCATCACTCTCGTATTACTCATGTTTTCAGCGTTGAACTGTGACATACTGACAAACTTAACCTTGTAAGCCGCAATCAGTCCTAAATACCAATACAGTAACTATACATACATCCATCACTGTTGACTAGGCTACACTCATAGTTCAAGTGTATGCAAGCTATCTTTACCACTCAAGTACACATTGTGCTTGAATTCTTCAGTTCTGACAGCGTCTTGAAAGAACTCCGAGTTATTGGGTTATTATTTACTTTAAACGTGACTCCTGGAGGTGGCAATCTCTTGAACGCTCTTTTGATGGTGTGTTCAACACACCACACCCAAGCACTGTAAGTCTTCCACAGATCTAGGTAAACTTATTACTTTTTTGAATGCATTATTAGCATTTGAAATGCAAACTTACAGTACGTAGACTCATACAGTGCGAGACTTGTAAAGGCGCTGGTATATTCTATGCTTCTGAGGCTGCGTGTCATATTGGGGAGAAAGAATAGACTTGAATGTAGCGCTGAGTTTCTGGGCAAGACTGAGATTGTTATGGGTGAGGTTGTGGCTGTGGGTGAGGTGGTTGGTAAGATTGTGAATGAAGTGGTTGGTGAGATTGTGGGTGAGGTAATCGGTAACATTGTGGGTGAAGTGGCTGGTGAGGTTGTGGATGTGGTTATTGCTTCCGTGGTTGAACTGTGCATACGGACGCTTGATGTACATATCGGCCGTCCATCTCCAGGCGCTCACAATGCACTCTTTCAAGACGCTCAAATGGCTGCAAGTGCAAGGCAACGGCAGATCAAAGCGAGAATGAAAGCAAGGTCGGGAAATAAGTTCTTGAAGAATAGCTGGGCTCTCCCTTGTGCCATGACTTTTTTGACAATAACTTCAGTTGTCTGTAAAAGTACGCATATTTGTCAGTGAAACCTAATGGAAAGAGTGTGGAAAGTACACAGATTGTTATTCACAAGTTTGTTATTAAATTTTGAATGAAAAACTTTCATTGCGTCCTGCGCTTATTTTAGTCCAAATAAGATTTGGAATTGTAAGAGGACGAGATATTTCGCTGTCTTTCTCCTTAACTACGTTGACTGAAACGACTAAAAATTAAGTAAAATAATAGTTTATCAGTTCAATATAATGAAATCAAATGGTTGACGCAAAGGATAACGTGTATTTTTATATGCTTATTTGGCTTTTAATGAGTATGCAATTAAAAAAAAATAAGTTAGAAATTTGCAAATTATTTCTCGTGGATTAATTCTGTGAGAAAAGGAAAACAAAGAAAAGTGGCAATGGAATCAATGCGAACTCATACTTTTATTCTTTTTAAACAATTTACGTATGAAAGTTAGTCTACATTGTACTGTTTCGGAAGACACGAGCCCAAATGTAAAACTTATATAATTATTGTGTTCAAACTTGAGCCAACTTGTATGACTATTACACTGTGTCTTCATACAGTACTCACAAGCACGATGTTAAGCTGATTGCATGCCCTCCACGCTGCCTGTGTAGGACTCAAGTAGAATAGAATGAGGCTATAGGAACGAACCTTCTGGCCCATTCTTGGGTCGGATAATTACTTCGATAATTATTCGGTTGTTTACCCAAGTCCCATGCCGTATTTCTAGCCGCGTCAACCATATCGGCAGCGGGATTCGAACCCGGGTCTTTCCGCTCGAAAGCAGATTCGCTCACCAGTCGACCAAGCTGGTGACCAAGTATCCTGAACAAGGTAACAAAAACAAACTTTTTGTACTACTTGGATTGTGAAAACACTCAAAATCGAATTGAGCTTACCTATCGCCCGCAAATATGTTTATATAATCTTATTTCTCGCTTTCACAATTGTAGGTTCTTCTTGTATACTCCCACTGCAAGAAGGATTTCTTGCATGATGTGTATAATTGCAAGTGTACATAGTAAATTTATTATCAGGTGTGTATATAGAGGGTGTTCATAAAGTCTCTTTACCATTTCAAAAATTTATTACAAATGGAATTGATATTTTATTTAGATTTGTTCTATCATATTTAGTGTTTATTAAAGTTTTTAATCACATTTTGGATTTGTGTGTTTCAGGGATCCTTTTTGTGAAAGAGGTGCTGTTGAGACTTCATAAGAGACTTTTATAAGACTTTATGCACACCCTGTATATAAGTTCACAAGCCCAGAAGCCGAGGCTCGAACAGGTTACGCCTGATGTTATCGTGTATTGCTGAAATTGTTCAGGTGATTAGGGAGGTCTGGTCAGTGCGATGCGTCGGACGCTCCTCCACACACAAGAGCATCTTAGCAAAAACTGGATCACAACAACATCCTTAGTTTTAATTTGCGCTCACTTTGATGTGCGTACTTTTTTAAGCGTTCATATTAATGGGATTAAGATATTGTTAAAATTGACTTGCAGTTACCACCTCGATAGATTATTAAAAACAAGCAGGACTTGTAATCTTCTCTGATACATCAACATGGATCGTCTAAAGATTACCGTTCGTTGAAATGTATTCAAAGACTATGTACATTAAAAGATTCAATTATTTCTTGACAATAGGTACTGTTCATTCAGCGACCGACTGTAATTCGATACTGTAATGAATGACGATTATTATTGACGTTCGTTTAATATTAGATAATCTACCGGAAGAGTGTATAAAATTAATTTTATTCACGTCTTCGTTACATTGAAATAAAGATATCAAAAGCCGTCCGAGTCTTGTCCATTCGTTAACAAACCGACAAAATTGGAGCTTAGATATGCTCCAGATACGCTGGTGTTTTGCATGCATAATTCATTAGAGTAAAAAACACCATCGCTGTAGGTAGACCTTCTCTCAGCTAAACTCTTGCGAACTTTTAATTATTGCTGTCATCAATTTACTTGTGTGAGCATCTTTTAACGCTATTTTTGTGTAAAATTTTTGCATTTGTAAACTTGTGAAACATGTGATGTTTCTTACCTTTATCGTTGTTTGCACTCGGATTTGTTCAGTTAATTTAGGTGTGTTAATGGATGTGCGGCATAACAAAGTCTTTACCTCCACGATCAGAAGTGGAGCAAACTGCCAAGACAGTTCGGCCAGAGGGAAAATCTCCGTTTTGATGGATGAAATGAAAAAAAGAAATTTAAAACATGAGTGTAATGTTAATAACAATTGATTAGCCTATCCGGGACATCACTTTACTGGGCTCCAACATTAAAGGACTTTAGCTGAACGTCCCGCAGGAATTCACTTGAATATCATACAGGACTTCGGTTGAATATCATTGAGAATTGTAACTGAAAATAATAATGTTTCAAATGTTACAGAGGACTTTCTTGCATGTATGGAGGACTTTATTTTAATGCCATAGAAGACTTTATTCTACTTTAATAGAACAATTGGCCAACTGGCGACGCGGCTGACGAAGAGCTCAAAATTAAAAACACCAGCCAAGAGAGGCTTGCACTAGACTAAAGATATACATAATGATGCAATAAAGCAACTCACTGCACATGAATGCCAGAGGAAAGTAGCTAAAAAATATCCCGTTCGTGATGAGGTTGCTTCTGAAGCTACTACACAGTACATGGCAGCTCTACATGGTTAAGTTACCTACCTATGATATCTAATTATGAGTTTCAGGTTACCCTGTAGCGTGTGGTCCTCGTACTGCAGCCATTCTTACTTGGTGACTTGGTGGTTTGTTACTCGTAACTCAGTACTATAACTACTACTACCACCACTACTACTACTATTATACTACTACTACTACTACTACTACTCAGCACAGATTGAACAACATGAAATGTGTGCAACCGAATAAAGAGTTCACTTCATCAGCGATATGATGCACTGGAAATAAGGCTTGGATTGCAGCGTAATCTGACCACCTGTTCTATCAACCTGCCCCTCGAACAGTTCATGGCTGGGCTGCTCACAGATGGATTTGGACAAATAAATGCGACCAAAATCTGACTTCTCTGTCTGAATAAACACTCATATTTCACGCAAACCCGAGAGAAGGAGGAAAGCTCTTCTCTTAATTAGAGGATAATTCTCTCCTTCATGAGTCATCGTTCCCTCACAGTCAATCTTTTCAGTCTCTTTTCAAAATTTTGAATTCGGATTTCCATGAAGCGTCGTGGAACATTTTCCTAAGAAATATAAATTATTTAACGTTCCTCTCTTACGAGCAGACGTCATCCCAAACAAGTTTCCTCATGGATTGGATATTGTGATTGGATATCGTGATTGGATATTCAGCTGTAACCGTTGTGGGGGACCCACAGAGCCCTGACGAATAGCGTTCGAGATCATTCACTGTATTGTTGATGACGTCATCGGAGTACAGGTTGTTTCTACATTAGTTACGAGCCATGGTGTTCATTGAACAGCGTTTTATAATGATGTGTTCATAGACATCATTGCATTCATGTGCGATATCAGCGAGCGCACAGCTGGGGAGGGCAAGTATTACTAAATACTACAGGTAGAGTTTACTTTCTTAAGAGTGTCAGTATTTCGTGGCAGTCACAGTTCTTGGGGTGCTAAGCGCCCGTCACAGTGATCTATCAGTAACTTTAGGAGGGAAGTAAAGAATCGAAGTCACTTGGTTATTTCGATTCTTTATTTTTAGAGGAAAATTGTAACGTAAATAATTTAGTGAGATAATTTACTGACAATGATTTACTGCTGAGAAGTTACTCAGTACACCTGTCACACTCAGCACACCTGTCACACTCAGTACACCTGTCACACTCAGCACACCTGTCACACTCAGCACACCTGTCACACTCAGCACACCTGTCACACTCAGCACACCTGTCACACTCAGCACACCTGTCACACACACACCTGTCACGCACACCTGTCACGCACACCTGTTACGCACACCTGTCACGCACACCTGTCACGCACACCTGTCACACACACCTGTCACACACACCTGCTCCAGCACCCCTGACCTGTACAGCAGTGGAGGCTGGGGTGCAGGTACAACAAACCTAACAGGTTTCCACTGCTCGGCCGCAGCGTAGACAGGTAGACTTCGATGACGGAGTAGACACGGTCAGTAGACCTGACCCTTAGTTTCTACCAGGACTCATCGCAAGTAGATGTTGCAAGTAGACGTCAGTGACGGAGTAGACACGTTCAGTAGACCCGACCCTTAGTTTCTACCAAGAGCCATCGCAAGTAGATGTTGCAAGTAGACGTCAGTGACGGAGTAGATACGTTCAGTAGATCTGACCCTTAGTTTCTACCAGGAGTCATCGCAAGTAGATGTTGCAAGTAGACGTCAGTGACGGAGTAGACACGTTCAGTAGACCCGACCCTTAGTTTCTACCAAGAGCCATCGCAAGTAGATGTTGCAAGTAGACGTCAGTGACGGAGTAGATACGTTCAGTAGACCTGACTCTTAGTTTCTACTAGGAGCCATCGCAAGTAGATGTTGCAAGTAGATGTTACAAGTAGACTTCAGTGACAGACTAGACGTGTAGACACAACGCGTAGTTTGCACACGGAGCCCTCACGAGTAGATGTTGCAAGTAGACCGGAAATGTAAACCTTACAGTAAACGTGACTGTGTACCCAGTAATGAAACTTGAACAGTTAATAAAGATTATTTGTTTGGTCGGCAGCCAAAGTAGGCGTAGAAACATTTTCAGTACAACGCTAATTTTTAGTAAGAGATCATTGTTTGTTTTATATAAATATTTTGAGCATACTGGTACGTTAAAGACGCATTTCACTGACGCAGAGTTACTTCGGAGATTAATTCTTGCAAATGATTGCGCTACAAAAGTATTTTTGAGTCATTTGTTGTGTAAGAAGTACACTCAGCACAATCATGCGGTTGTTTCCGTACATCTAACGCCACTTGCAGCACAGGAGATCAACATGACAGCCAGACTAACATGTGATTCCTGTACCCTAAGCACTACACACTAACAGCCTGAGTTGCTGTACCGTGACTCCTGCTCCCTGGATCCGAGATCCAGTCTTAAATAATGCATTCCAGGCCAATAAGTAAGCTGAGCCTCCCAACTTCCGCTGCATGGACTATTTTTTTACGTTCCGGTGCTGCGGAATCTTTTCTGGTTCCGACACCTTGAACCCGGAAGCAGCGGGCGCACCCGTGATGTTCTATTGGTTGATGCTTGTTTCTGAGATGAGGAAACCTGTTCTTGCTTGCCCCTCCTCTGTGAAGTGCGGGCCTCACTCCCACCCTCCCTCCTCACACCTACTCCCCTCAAGCCTTCTACGCGTGCCTTCCACTTCTTGTACTGTACCCTCCGTCTGACCTCCTCCTGCCTCCTCCATCCCCTCCTGCCTCCTCCATCCCCTCCTGCCTCCTCCCCCAGTATCCCCTCCTGCCT